>CAUYRT010101273.1:0-13176 GCA_963574885.1 Lepilemur ruficaudatus | reverse complement strand
ATCACGCAGCATTTTTTACACCAGTGTTCAGTGCTAGATCCAACGAGAGCAGGGGTGAGGAACCTTTTCATGTTGGAAGCTGTACTCAAATAAGGCCACATTCAAGAAACTTTAATTAGATGTACTTAAAAATGTACATTATTTTGTAAAAGTCTAACTACTATGTACTTAAGAATTTCAAAAAATGAAAACCGTTTGTTAATTTTGAAGTTAACTACCTTTTAATGACTTGGTTGTGTCTGCTTTTCGTTGGAAAGCATTTGAATATTTGCTTGCAGCATGGATGTCCGCAGTTTCAAGTTGATCCTCTAGGTAGGTATCACTTATTTGTGACCTTAAGGGAGTCTTGATTTGGGTTAGGTAGGAGAATGTAGATTTGCAGAAATAAGTGCTTGAAAAGCAAGAAAGCATTTTTCGGGCATGTTGCCAAAGGCTTGGATATTCTACTGCATTTTTCCATATTTCAGTTGGATCTTTCTTAGCATCAAACAATGACTTTAAAATGTCATCTACTGAGAGTTCAATCAACTCCATCTGTAGTTCTTTAGGTACCTTGGTGATATCAACTCAGTGAGGGTGAAATGCTAATTTGAGTGTGATGTCATCATTTCAAAGTCATCGAATCTTTCATTTTATTCTCCAGTTAATAGGTCTATAACAGCTGCATATTCTTCAAATGATTCACATATATCATCCTGCTCATCAATGACTTTTGCTAACTGGAGAAAATGTTCATCTGAAATTTCCTTTTGAAGAAGTGTTTTGAAAAAAGGTAGTGTTTTTAAAATGCTTGGATTTTCTGCCACATATCATAGACAGACTTAGTTTTACCTTGCAAAGAAATATTCAAGTCATTTTGATTTGACATGATATCACACAGAAATGCTGCATTCCTATAGAAATCTTCTTTCAATAATTCACATTGCTGATTCTGTTCTTCATAAAATTTATCTATCTGTTCTTACAGAAATAAAATTTTGGCTAACATGTGTCTCTGGGATAGCCAACACACTTCAGAATGACATGGCAAATCCACACTGAATACCTCATTGTTCAACTTTAGCAAGTTACTAAACTGACAATGTTGTGTTGCATTTGTACGAATATAGTTAACAATACTTATAACTTGCTGTGAAGTGTCACTTAAAATTGCAGCTTTAGCACAGAGATTTTGCTGATGCAAGATAAAGTGAAAAGAAATGAGAGCATCTGAGTCTGTTAATACTTCTTTTATCTGTGCAATAAACCCTTCCTGTTTTCCTGTCATAGAAGGTGCACCATCTATACATACACTCACTACATTTACCAAATTCAGTCTAATTTCACGACATTAATCTTGAAAGTTGTTGAAGATAATTCCCTGTGTTCTGTTTTCAAGAGTGCCCAAAGAAAGGAGCTCTTCATAGCAAAGAAAATCTTCTGTTATGACCCAAATGAAGTATAAAACCTGCATCGAGTCAGTAGTATTAGTTGATTCATCCAAAGTGATTGAATAATGTATATTTTCCTTTTTGAAGTAGTGCATGAAGTTGTTCTGTTAAGTTGAAGGCTGATTCATGCTGCTGATCAGTTATGGTTCTCCTCGAAAGAGATAGTTTTTGTACTTTGAAATGTTATCGGGGTCTAAGCATCCTACAACTTTGACAATGCATTCTCTCACAATTTCTACATCACTGAATGGCTTCCTTTCCCCCCCCAAGTATATAAGCAACTTTATAAGTTGTTTCAGTGGCATTATTTCCAGGTCTTATTGCTGCTTGAAAGAATCGTCTTTGCTTTTGCTTTTCAGCTTTTAATTTCTGTAGTGCAAACTTTCATGCCTCTCCCTCTAATTTAAAATATTTGTGGTCCTTATGAGTGTTATAATTCTGATGGGCATTGAATTTCTTTAATGTTGACAGTGTAATATCACAAAGAAAGAAAATCATCTTATCTTTAGCAGAAACAAGATAATATTGCAATTCCCATTCCTCATTTTTAAAAAAATCTGTTTTCTTCCTTCAGTATTCTCTTGGTCTTCTTTGACATGATGGGCTGTTAAGCAGACAGAATTAAAAAATACCGTCAGGCTGTGCAACTTTTCACAAATTCCACTTCAGATAGTGCACCACTGTCAAAAGCTGGTAACAGACTGGTTCACTCAACCCCCATAAACTCTTGCCAATCAGTCTCGTGGGATAGTGGCACCAGTCAGGCAGGGGAACTTAGAGCTAAATCATGAGCATAGCAGCTGTCAATATAGCCCTTATGTCTTACTAATGTTCTAATTGTGCTGGTTAATCTAGGAGGATTATTTCATTGAAATTTATTTTATTCTTTGGTATTTTAAATACATTCATTTTTAAAAATAAAATAAAAATATAAAAGATGAAAAAAGTATTAATAAAAATAAAAGGATTTGTTCTGTAAAATTTGGATCAGTTAAAAGGCTGCACTTAAGGACCTAGAAGGCAGATTCCCCACCCCTGGACTAGAGTCTTCCAATAGTAGATTGAGATCAACCAGCAGATCTTAAAGCTCTACCTCTGCATTTCCCAAACCCCCCAGTCCAAGGCAGGCCAGGAACCAGGCCGCACAGCAGGAGGCCAGTGAGAGAAGCCCCACGTGCAGCCACAGCTGCTCCCCATTGCTGGCATCACTGCCCCAGCCATGCCCCCTGTCAGATGAGCAGGGGCATCAGACCCTCACAGGAGTGCGAATCCTACTGCAAACTGTGCATGCGAGGGATCCAGCTTGCACCCTCCCCATCAGAATCCAAGGCCTGATGACCTGAGCTGGAGCCAAGGCAGTTACCTCCCCAGCCCCCCTACCCCATCCCCATCTGTCAAAAAACAATCTTCCACGAAACTGGTCCCTGGTGTGAAAAAGGTTGTGGACCACTGTTCTACATGATAAGACTCCAAGATGGCATCTACATTTCCCCAAGCCCCATTGTCACGCCCCTTCTTATGGCTGCCAGGACTCCCTTTTGAAATGGTGGTGTCAGGCCTGGCGTCTTCCATTCCGCCCAGGCCCTTTTCTCAGTCGCCACGGAACCCAAGACCACTCAGAACTTCCCAGAAAGACATTGCCCAACAGTAGGATGAACAAATAAATGATAGACTCCTTTGCAGCAACTACAATGGGAGTTTTGAATAATTTGTAATAGCATGAGAAAAAGCTTGTGAGAGAATATTAAATGAAAGGAGCAGAAGTGTGAATTATATATTCAATGTGACCTTAATTGTGTAAAAACAAAGACTTGAAGGAAACACACCAGAACGTTAATGGTGGTATTCCTGGGTGGTGGGTTATGAGTGATTTTTTAAAAAAAAATTCTAGTCTATGTTTTTTTGAAAATGTAGACTGTATTATTTTTTTTAAATGACTAAGAAAATAAAAAGTGATTCTCCCTCCACAGTCTTTGGAGAGCCCTGCTGTACGGAGTGAGTTCCCAGCCCGAGCCCTGCCCTCTGAGAGGAGCTGAGGTGACCCCGACGTCCACGTTTGGAACAGCAGCAGGAAAGGGACAAGGGCAGCTCGGGGCAAAGCTGTGCATCGTGCCCAACATAAAGTTTGAACCGGAGGAAATCTGGACACCTAGAGCAACCTTTGTTTGGTGAGATGTGTTTCTTCCCTGCCTTCAGCTTGTTTTGGATCCAGAGTCTTATCTCAAAACATGCTCTGTATACTCTGCTTGGTCTTCATTCCCTCTCTGAGTCCTCAAGCCACAGCACTGGACGCAAAGGAAGCGAGAAAGGCTTTCAGGCCAAGGCCGTGCCCTCCCCCCCCGTTCTCACCACCCCACACTGACGGTCAGGGAGGAAGCCCCCCAACACTCTGCTCAGGTGCCCCCACCTCCGCCGCACAGCCCCTCAGGCTGCCTCTCATCGTGCTCAAGTGATCACTGTGGGGCTATTCTGCGACCGTCCCCACACAGCTTCTCATTTCATTTCCTTGTGCACATGTACACTGATGTGCGCACGTGTTCCCTGAAAACATTTATTGGTACTCTGCCAGACACATGGTTAGGCATAGCGTTCATTCACTCAGCCAGCTAACAGATAGCCCCTCTGCTTTGTGTAATTATTGCACCTGGGG
Source organism: Lepilemur ruficaudatus (assembly GCA_963574885.1). NCBI lineage: Eukaryota > Metazoa > Chordata > Mammalia > Primates > Lepilemuridae > Lepilemur > Lepilemur ruficaudatus. The sequence continues at coordinate 9,096 of CAUYRT010101273.1, read as the reverse complement.
ACAAGTGTGCTGGCCGAGGGAACAGTAAGTGCAAAGGCCCTGAGTCAGGAACAGGCTTCATTCCTGCCCTCAAATTGCTCCCATTGTAGTGAAAGAGACAGATCAGTAATCAGATTATTGCAGTACTGTGTAATAGAGTTTTAGTACTTAGCATTTGTAACTAACATTTATGCCATTTAAAAATGTGTGTTGTTTCTGACTATAAAGCTGGAAGAAAAAAAATAAATAGAAATGTGTGTTATTTATTATTTGGTCCTTCTGATAGAAAATAAGTTCCATGAAGGCAGAGGTTTTTGCATTTTTTTGTTCACGTAGTATCTCCGGGATCTCAAACAGCTAAAGGCAGACAGTGGATGTTCTATACTATCATTTGAATGGAGGAAAGACCTCCACGCTGGTGTCTTTGTTCTCAGTTCCCCTCCCCAGAGAGAACCAGTGTCATTAGACCCTGGGAGGCTGTGCTATTTAAATGGACCACCGAGCTCTCCACTGAGCTTTGACTCTGGGGCTGCAGGTGGAGAGTCTCTGACTATCCCCCACAATTTGGGGGATTCTGCTGGCCAGGAGTTGGAGCATGTTGTCCACCAGCTGTCAGGTGGGTTGGCTGTGATTGACATTGATCCTCTGAGGCTCATAAGGACCCTGGAGCCCTTCTTGATCATGGCACGAAGGAGGAATCAGGTGACTCTGGCCAAAGTCTGGAGAGTGCATTCAGGCTTTTGTGAGGACTTGGCATTTAGGAAAATACACGTCTGCTGCCCCGTGTAACGAGGCCCACTCCTTCAGCTCATGGCCGAGTCTCGATAGGCATGGGACCTGGCAGCAAATATTCCATGGGTACATGGATGCACGAAACCAGAGCTGCACAGAGGCCTCAGTGCCACGAAGCTCAGGAGCCCTTGCCCTTGGAGTTGGTTGATGCAGGACCCCGACTAGGACCAAATTGCAGATTCAGGGGCCTGGTTCTCATCTCAGAAGAGATGTCTTTTTCAAGAGTACTCAAGTATCAAATCATCCACACAGAGTATCTAGAGAGTCAAACTGAATTTTCCATCATTTCCTTTACAGACAAGCAAGGCCTGAGTTTTATACTTGGGACAATTTACAAGTATTGGGGAGGGAAGAAATTAATAATTATTATATATCCATTATCCTTGAAAACTATGGTCCAGAAAGTTTAAACATGCTCAAGACCACACAGCTAGTAAGAGGGTGGTTACTTAATTAGTTTTAGAAAATTAGAGCAGGATTCCTCACTTCCAGGCAAATCTCCCATAAAGGCAGTTTTAGTCTAATGCCTACAAGTTCCCATTTAGGTTTTGCTCTGTTCCTGTAAATCTGTTGTTTCAAATTACTGCCTCTTTGGATTCTAAGTATCTACACAAAGCCTAGCACATCACAGACTCAATAAATGTTTGTTTAAGCAAAAAACTTAATTAGTTGCTGTTTCATGATAGTCTTAGAAGTAAAAACAAAAACACAAAAACTTGGTCACAAACACTTCCTGTGAATTAGAATTGGTCTACTGATTATTTTTTCTTTATATGGGACTAACATATTCACCAATTATATCATGACTTCCCCATCTCAGCCTGAACTGGCACCTGAATTCTTCGAATTCTTCTATTTGCTCAGTCCAAAATCTCTGGAATCATCATTAACCCTTCTCCTCCTGTCACACCTTACCGCCAATGTTCCATCAAATGCTGCTGTTTCTACCTGCAAGAGATGTCCCGATCTGGTCAATTCTTCCCATCTCGCCTGCTCCCTACCACCCTGGTGCCAACCACGTTCAGCTCCTCTCTGGATCTCAGCAATAGCGTCCTAACTGGCCTCCCGGCTTCTGCTCTTGCATTCCCCAAGCACCGTCCCAAGTAAATCCTATAGAAACAGAAGTCAGACCACATGATCTGGGCTTCACTCTCCACCCACTTCTTGGGAAATCTCTGACCTCATCTCCTGTTGCTCTGTCTTCCCTCTTTGGTACTTTTGACTGAATAAAAAGATTTATATTAGTTTCAGTTTTATTTTCCTGTCTGAGGCTGTTACTTTGAATTTGTTTAGATTCCATAGCTTCATTTGACTCAGTAGTTTTCAACTCTGACTGCCCGTTAGAAGCCTGGGAAGCTTTAAAAAGATACTAGCATCTAGATCTTATCCCTAAAAATTCTGAATTAATTGTTCCTGGGGAACACTTGGCTATTGGGCATCAGTATTTTTTAAACAGCTTTACTGATACGCAAAAATGGCACATATTTAATATATAAAATTTGATGAGTTTAGACTTATGTATATACCTGGGAAATCATCACCATATCAATGTAATGAACATATCCATCACTTCCAAGTTTCCACATCGCCCCCTTTTCTTTTGGCAAGAACACTTAACATGAGATCTATCCTCTTGATTTTTTAACTGCTTTCTTGAGGTCTGATTGCCATATGAAAAGCTATTTAATGTATAGACTTTTTTAATGTAGATATTTAATGTATATAACTTAGGCATCAATATTTAAAAAAAAAATCTTCCCAGGGGATATTAACGTGCAGGTGGAACGGATACACACTTATTTAATCCTTAAAAAATTTCCCAAAATATGTATTGGTATCCCCTCTTTGCACTCTGCATGGCGGGGACTTCACAGATCTTTTTTTCCCATTATAGCTTTAGTGTCTAGAAATGTGCCTTGTGTAAGTTTACTGCTCAGTAAACACTTAGGTGATGAATGAGGAAACTGAGGCATTAAAGGCTCACATATCTTATCAAAGGTCACAGAGCTATTATAGTAAGTGACAAGACTTTAACCCACCTCTGTCTCCAGAGCCATCACTCTTAGCCATTATACAATCTTGCTGGACCTTGAAAAAGTAGGGTAGAAGGCAATGTGAGATGAAAAGGTAGGTGACACTGAAGACAGATTTTTCCTATTTCACAACTGCTGGAGTTTTTATAAAATAAGGTTGCTTTGTTAAAATGGGTTAGAATTGCTACTGAGGATGTTCCAGAAATATTTGGCGAGATCATATCCTTCAGGAGCAGAGTGAATTAAGTTGAGGGAGAGGGCTAATAATTTTGTTTCCCCTGAAGAAAACTGATCCATACTGTATTTTGGGGCAAAAACAAAAGCTTTCTGTGAAAATTCTGTTTTATAGTGTTGGAACCACAAATCATTTTTAAGATAGCATCAAAATCTATGCTTTCTGAGATGAAAGTGTATGCCACAAACCATGACTTGACATTTCATACACTGTAATGCAACTGGCCTCTGCTTTAAATCTTTTGTTATCTTAATGATAGATATTTTTCATAACACTCTATGTGTGTGTGAGTGTGGATGTTTGTATGAAAGAGAGAAAAAGAAAAAAAATAGGAAAGGAATTACATCAAGAACCACAAAATGTAATATCTGAATACCTTTTGTTATGGACTAAATATTTTTGTCCTCCACAAATGCATATATTGAAGCCCTACCCAGTGTGGCTGAATTTGGAGGTAGGGCCTTTATGGAAGTAATTCAGGTTAAATGAGGTCATAAGGGTGGGCCCTGATCCTATAGGATTAGTGTCCTTATAAGAAGAGACACTAGACAGCATTCTCCCTCCCTTTCTCTCTCTCTCTTTCTCTCTCTGCCAAGGAAAGTTCATGAGAAGACACAGTGAGAAGGTGGCTGTCTACAAGCCAAGGATAAAGACCTCACCAGAAACTCAATCAGCCAGAACCTTGATTCTGGACTTTTAGCTTCCGGAACTGTGAGGAAATAAATTTGTGTTCTTCAAGCCACTCAGTCTGTGGTATTGTGTATGACAGCCCCAGCAGACTGATACACCTTCGGTGGCTATAAAGACATGAAAACGTGATGTTTATGTCAAAATTGCCAGTCTCTAACACTATGTCAAAGGCTTTTATCGAAGTTCACTACCAGAATCAGTGTGAAATTTAATAAAACCATTTTTTTCTAGATTACTGCCATCTATAAGTTAACCTATTTAAACGGGGTTAGAATCCTGCAGAAAAATAATGACTCTGCAGACCCATGGAAAGCTGTGGGTGGAATTGCTCCCCTTGGAAGGACAGATACATGTTAGGTAGACTAAGAGGACCTTTTGAATAATTAAAATAATTAATATAGTACTTTTTTTTTTGTTCATGCTTAAAGTAATATCAACTATAATTTGTTTTAACTTTACTAATTTACTAGTCCTTCAAACTTCTCTTATGCACAAATCTGATTTTCCAATCTTTTCATGTTTGGAAAACCATTTAAAATAAGGATAAAGAACTCAGGTTTTTCTTTTTTTGTGAGGGGGGAGTCTGCTTTTGGAAAAGGACATGAAATACCTCCTTTCCTATGGAAACAGCAAAAATAAAAACAAAAACAAAAACCTTAAAAATATTGCTTCCTAGGGAGATAGCAAAGGGTGATATTCACGCAAGGAAGCCTTGATTAAATGAATTTCAGAGAGAAAGAGCCCTTTATGAGTGAGCAGAGAGCTAAGGCAGCTTCCCACCTGGGGTGGCTTCCTGGTCTGGCTATGAGTAGGTCTGATAGAGAAACTTTACAGGGTGAAGGGGAAATAAGCTGGATCTTGGACCAAGTGGGGCTATCAGGATACACGAGAGTCTGAAAAGGCCCCCAAAGCTAGGACAGATTGCTGGGCTCAGCAATTCTTCCCCCAGCAGTGGATGAAGGGCTGGTAGGCAGAGAGAAATTGCTTAGTCCTACACATTCCTGTGGTGTTTGGATTCTAGGGCCTATTGTAGAGATTAATTTAAGGATGAAGCAAAAATATATGAAACTGTTGCCAAGCTTCTCCCAGTTCAGCTACTGAAAACATAAAAAGATTGTGACTTAGGTTGAGAGTTGGGCTAACCACATGTAATTTCAATCTAATTCAAGCTGTAGCCCAGACCCAGATCTACTTGACTCTAGAAGAAATATGAATGACCAGCTCCTCACTTTAATTACCAGATAGAGAAAAGGGTTGTATTCCCTGTGGAAAGAAAAAAAGGTAAAACAAAACTAAATACTATACTTAAGTCACCACTGTTCTTTTACACACAATGTCAGGAATATAATAAAAGAATTATGAAGCATGCTAAGAACAGGAAACTAGAATCTGTAATCAAAGGAAAATGTAGTCAATAGAAACAGACCCATAGATTCCACAGTTATTGAAATGAGTAGACAGGACTTAAAAACAACTATTACAGATATGTTTTTAAATTGTGTGGGAAGGCCGGGTGTGGTAGCTCACACCTGTAATCCTAGCACTCTGGGAAGACAAGGCGGGCAGATCGTTTGAGCTTAGAAGTTCGAGACCAGACTGAGCAAGAGCGAGACCCCGTCTCTACTAAAAATAGAAAGAAATTAGCTGGATAACTAAAAATATATAGAAAAAATTAGCCGGGCATGGTGGCACATGCCTGTAGTCCCAGCTACTTGGGAGGCTGAGGCAGAAGGATTGCCTGAGGCCACGAGTTCGAGGTTGCTGTGAGCTAGGCTGGCACCATGGCACTCTATCCCGGACAACAGAGCCAGATTCTGTCTCTAAAATAAAATAAAATAAAATAAATAAATTGTGTGGGGAGAAGTGGATCTAATGGGTGAAAAGATTGGCTATTTCAGAAGAGAAATGGCGAACTCTAAGGGAAAAAAAAAAACAAAATAAAAACTCTAGCACTGAAAAATATAATGTTCAAATCAAACAATTATTAAATAGGCTTAACATTACGTTGAATACTGCAGAAATAAGGATCAGTGACCTTGAAGGCAGACAACTGATGCAACTGTGTTAATATCAGATAAAGTAGACTTTAAACCCAGAAGTATTACCAACTGAAAGAAGAACATTTCATAATGATAAAAGGGAAAATCATCAAGAAGACAATAATTCTAAATGTGTATGGACTTCAATCTATACTAAACTCCTATTTACCTACATCTAGAGTTCAGCAGCGTCTTCTAATTATGGGAAAGGACATTCTTTCACATCAAATTGAAATGATTAATTTCAAAAAATTGGTTGCTACCTAAAACTCTTCAGAGCATTGCTTGCTTTAGTTAAGTGAACGAAGCAAGATGCCATAACAGAAGGCTGGGGGAGTACAGTTGGGTGACGTGATGGCTCATTATCTTTTCACCTGAGACAGGCTGTAACTGTATACGTCAGGGACTCAGAGAGATAGGAACCTCCAAAGGGGCTCTTGAAGTTCTGTTTCTTCCTTACTCCTTAATGCAATACAATTATTTAGGTTCATCTTTCCAGTTTTTTTCTGGAGAAATTAACTGTTGTGTATAATTTGGAAGAAAAGGGAGGGGCAGGAATAGAGACGAGGCAGGAAAAGACTCTAGGTTGGAAAAAAAAAAAGGCAGAAGTAATGTTGGGACATTGGGGTGGTGGTAGAGGCGGGAACAGAATCCACGACCTCTTCATCTCACACCATGCTTCTAGCTCTGTAAAGTTAATATAGCCAAGTGTTAAATCAGCTCCTTTGTAGTTCAGAAGGGCAGGATGAGTGTGCCTTTCCAGCTATCTCTTGAGAGGTAAATCTGTGACACATCTGACCTAGTGGTCACCTCAAAGTCTTCATCCCCTGTAGGCAATGACACGATGGTCAGACCAAGGTAGAATAGATGTGAGGTCAACTTTGAGCAGGAGCTATTGGGTCGAAGTGGGACAGTACTTTGTATGTGCGTGTGTGTGATGTTTTTTAAAAATATGGCAAATTGACCTAGAGACAAGAGAGAAGGAAGGGTAGAGGGATATCTGCCATCTTGGTAGATACTAAATATTTTCTAGGTGTGGGGAGCAGAAGAGGGAAAGGGAGATTGAGTGCCCCTTTTTCAGACCTCCATTATTTTAATTAATTTTATGTTGCAAGTATTAGCAAACCTACTCAAGCTTTCTTAAACAGTAGGGTTTTTACTACAACATAGTTAAGAGAGTAGGCTTTGGAGTAAGACTACTTGGGTTTGAATTTTTGAGATTTTTGAGTAAGTTACTTAATCTTAGTATCTTAGTTTCTTCATTCCAATTAAGTAAATTCATCTAAATGAAACTATATTTGTTAATAAATATAAAGCACATAGAAAAGTGCTTTGCTTTTGGTAAGCTTTCAATAAGTGTTAATGATTATTTGTTATTATTATTTTAGGAAAACCAACCTCCCAAACCTGTGAATTCAGTTTATAGAAGCCCACCAGACAAAGGGTAATAATAAGATTCTTTACTTTGCTGTTATTTGATATACTTAGCATTTTAAGTTGCTATATTCACAGTGTTAACTACGCCATTCTTTCCATAAAATTATGTGTGTGCATATGAATTACTGGATTCTAATTTGAAACTGAACTATCTGTGTGTGTGGTCAGTTTAACCACACAGCAAGTCAACAAAATGTTCAAATGTAAATTACAATGATGACTAAATCAGAAAGCTGCCATTACTGAAACCTGCATCCAAACTGACTGCACAGGATGAATAACTGGACAGCGTAAAGAATGATCACGAGGACCAGCCTACTGCTAATTAGATCTTCTGTGCTATTTAAATGTTCCCCAAGCTTCAGGGAATGTCCTGAAGGCAGCTGGACATCACCCTTGTGGTTTTTGGGAGGCAACATACAGTTTGTCAGCACAGGGGTAGAGGTAGACACCACGGTATTTTTCCCAGACAGCTGGGTAACACACTGTGGTTTTAATACCTTAAACCAATAAGTGAGGGAGAGAGAAAGAAGCCAGACTGAAAGTAGAGGAAAAGAAAGAAAGAAAGCGAAAATGGAAGGAAGAACAACATTCATGAAATGCCTTCTTTGGCCCAGACACTTTCTAGGAACTTTCAAATGTTGTCCTTACATCAACTCTATGGGAAATATCTTACTACCCCCACTTGTAACAGACATTGTTGGATGCCCATGTAACAGCTATTTCTCTCCTTTTTTTTTTCTTGCTGATAGTGCTTCAGTTTCTTTTTGAGTGTTTACCTCCAAAATATGATTTAGTTCCCTTGCATGTCCCCATCCCTCCACAACAGGGGTAATCCTAAGACGTCATTGTTTTCCAATTATCCTTGACTGGGACTGTTTGGACATGAACAAAAGATAAAACTCTAGACAATGAAAGGTGACGAGAAGGCTGCTGGGAGGCTTCTGAGAAAGACGTCATTATTCTTCAAAGAAGACCTCAGAAAGAGACGGGCCTGCTGCCATACATGGTTGTGCCGCACGGGATGCCTCACAGTGTGGCACCGTCTTGGGATCACACGAGGACCCAGCTTGAGGACAGAGTAGACGGTTCTTTCATTTTCCTTAGGACAGTGGGCTAATCTGGGCACACTTTTTCCATGGTAAAGGAAAAAACACTAAGAACAGTGAAAACACACGAGGCCTAGGCTCAGAACTGGGACAGGATCACTTCTGCCTGTATTTATTTGGCCAAAGCAAATCACATGGCCAAGTCCAAAGCCTAGGGTGGGGGAGTGCATTCTGCATGTTGTGGGAGGAACTGCAAAGTCACAAAGTAAAAAGTGTGAATAAAAACGCAAAACTATGGAGACAGTAAAAAACTCAGTGGTTGCCAATGGGTGGAAGCAGGTGTGGGTGGGATGAATAGGTAGAGCACAGAGAGTTTTTAGGGCAGTGAAAATACTCTGTCTGATACTCTAATGTTGGATAGATGTCGTTATACATTTGTCCAAACCCATAGAATGTACAATACCAAGAGTGAACCCTAATGTAAGCTATGGACTTTGGGTGATTATGATGTGCCAATGTAGTAGGTTCATTGACTGTAGCAAATGTACCAATCTGGTAGGGGATGTTGATGGTGTGGGAGGCTAAGCTTGTGTCGGGGCAGGGAGTATATGGGATACCTCCTCTCAATTTTGTTGTGAACCTAAAATTTCTTTTTCTTTTTTTTTTTTTTTTATTGGGGGAAAACTACAAAGCATTTACAGTACAATGTTTACAGTCACAATTTGTAGTGAGCTGATTTCCCAAAATATATTACCACTCAAGTTGACTTATCTTGTTACATTAAAAAACCTACTCTGTCAAAGTAGTCCATAGAGTACATACATAGTGCTCCAACTGTATCT
>CAUYRT010101271.1:0-14914 GCA_963574885.1 Lepilemur ruficaudatus | reverse complement strand
AAAAAACCTAATGGTGTCTGTTTGGTGGTGCAGCGCTGGTGTTATCCACTATAGCTTCAAGAAACCTGGTCAAGCGATTACAGTGGGTGTCTACTGCAACCAATTGGATGCAATGATGAAGATGCTTGTGATTAAGCAGCTGATATTGGTCCATAGAGACAGGCCAATCCTCTTGCAAGACAACGGTCTACCACGTGTCACACAAACAATGCTGCTCAAACTACAGAAGCAGGACTTGGAAACTGTCATCCACAATATTGACCAGACCTTGCACCGACTGACTACCACTTCTTCCAGGGTTTGGACCACTCCTTGCAAGGAAAAATATTCAATTGTCAACAAGCTGTGGAAAATGCCCTTCACGATTTCATTGCCACTCACTCTCCAGGCTTCTTTGCTACTGGCAAAAACAAGCTACTGTTAAGATGGCAAAAAACCAAAACAGACAAACAAACAAAAGACTGTGTCAATAGTTTAGGTGGATACTTTTATTAATTGTATTGCTTCTTGTTTGAGTATAATAAACTACACTTTTGATTGAAATCAGACATTTTCATATTTAATGACCTCTAGCAATCTCACACAGCTATAAACAACCAGCTGTTGAATCAAGGTGAACAGATAAAAGAAGGAAGCAAATTCAACCAATGAAAAAGTGTGAAACCTCATAAACACAGTTCATCAAGCAAGTTACAAAATTTATCAGAAATATGTGAAGAATCCTCAGGGGCATGATTTGGTGCTGCCTTCCTTAATTAGTATTTTAAATATTACCCGAAGACCTGAAAATTTAAAAATGTGTCTGTAGGAGAAAGGAATCTTAGGAGACGATAAATTACAAAGAGATATAGTTGAAGAAGGAATAAATGAAGTTTTCTGCTGAAGAACACTGTTGGAACAAAGCCCAGATGGAAAGAATTTGTAAATTGTAAAAATAAAAATGAGGAGATGTATATTAGATCCACAGTTCTCAAAATATCTGTAATAATAGTTCTAGTAGGAGAGAATAGAACGTACAGTGGAGAGGCAATAATTAGAGACTAAAATAATATACAATTCCGCAGAACACAAGAAAAACATGTCCTCACAATTAAGGATGGACTCAGTCCCCAGTGTCACCAATACCTAAAGGAATATGTAAGTCACACATATTGTCATAGAATTTGAGAAATTCTAGAATAATTAGAAAATACAGAGATGTCCTGAGATGAGAATATTATCTATGAAACCACAGAATCAAATTGTCATTACATTTATTTTCTATAATACTGGCTTCTAAAACAGTGGGAAATACATTTTTTAAAAAATGAAGGCAAAATATGGCTAATGATAGTCCATATTTTTTTAAAAAAAAAAACCTTGTGAGGATTAAATAGATTAATGTATTTAAGGTATTTAAGTTTCCTACCACAGGGTGAATTCCTTCTCTCTCTCGCACTCACACACACACTCTTTCCCATTGCAGATGTATTAAGTGTTTTCCAAAAATCTAAATGTTTTTTAAAAATCTAATATATAAAAATAATCAATTATATATCCAAGATGTATGAAAAATCTTATAAAAATAAGAATCAAGCTGTTGATAGAAAAATGATCAAGAGATATGATCAATGTATTCAAAGTTGAGAAAATACAGATTAAATACTAGATGCGACTTAACCTCATTACCAGTAAGAGAAGAACCATCTTCTCTCTTAGCAACCATTTCAAAAGTTCGATAATATCAGGCCTGAAGTAGAAAAATTAAGTGCTTGATGTGAATGCAAGTCCACTGGCATTTCAAAGGTTAATTCGGTATAAACTATTAAAGTTAAAAAACTATCATATCCTTTGATTCAGAAATTCTATTTCTCATGGTTCGTGTTAGAAAAACATGCACAGAAAGGTACGTGCGAGGATGTATTTCATTCGTAGTTTCTAACAACAGTGCACGGCTGGGAACAACATGAACACCCACAGGTAGTACAAGAGCTAAACACAGCATCATGTAAAATATTATACAGCACGTAAATACGACAGAACGGTGGAGACTCGTACAGAACGATGGAGAAAGAATTTTAAGAGCTGTGTTGAGGGGGAACGAGGTTGCAAGATGCATGCAACTTTGTCTACATCACATTAACAAGAAAGCAACCAGTGATCACATAATTACTCCAGTATTTGTGTTGGTGTGAATTTTGGGTAGGTGGTAGACAGATACATAGACAGACGGAGACATCTTTATCAAAGACGGATGGAGACATGCACAGATAATAAACTCATGGATTGATATATAAATAGGAGACTAATAGATATTTGTAAATACAAACGGAGTCTAGCATGAGATATATCGAAGAGATAACAGTGTTTACGTCTGGGGAGGTGACTGTACTTGGACATCAGGATTCAGCGTGACCGCCGAGACCATCTGATCCCCTTTGTTTGGATTTTATTCTCTTTAAACACAGACGCGATTACAATATCGACTCCACAGTCATTCTGAAGACAAAGAGAGTTCGTGGAAGGTCCTTTTGCTGTTTGCGTACATCTCCTCTAAGTTTAATCTCTGAGTGTATGCCTTGATGCCGTCTCCCCACTAGGGCATCTGGTGAAACGCAGGTGAACAAACAAAGTCAATTTCCTAGACTCGCGACCTGGGGGTCAGAATCAGGACCCCGGAGAGCTCATCACCTTGTACGTGTAACCCAAGATGCCAACCGTGCTCCCACTGACAGGCTTCAAGAAAAGGCATTACGTCAAGACTGGAGACAAGGACGCAGATTATTTCCAGCTACTAAGTCATTACAACGCACTTGTTAAAATCACAATCAAAGTGTTAGTTTTTCCCGGGAAGACTTCTTTGATAGGTCAGCAATTAATTTCCTGGTGTTTTTATCGACTCCATCCTTCCACAGAATTGCACCTGTATCCAGTACATGCCTCATTCTCCTCATCTCAGTTCTTCTGAATTATTATTTATTTAGCAACCCCGTGACATCATTTTTTGTGCATCCCTGCTGCTTTGAAATTCCTCCCGAGTAGGTAAATGACATGCCGTAATTTGACATTTTATAACTAGATTTCTTAGAAGAGCCAGGTCATTCAGAGACGCATACACACTGAACCCAATTTTCTAAGTTTAAAATATAGTGAAATTTGAAGCATTTCTTTTTTCTTGGTTTGCAGTGATGGTTTTATAATAAGAGCCTCCCTCTTTCTGGTCATGCTTGCTACCTGATGTTCACCTATGTATTTTTCACCCTTGAAAAATACTCAAGAGTAGCTGTTCTAATTTTGGTTATTTAATAATACGGATATATTGCTGCAAAAATGTTTCATTTTAAGAGGCAGAAAACAGGCCAGGCATGGCAGCTCACATCTATAAATCCTAGCACTTTGGGAGGCTGAGGCAGGAGGATCACTTGAGGCCACTAGTTCAAGACCAGCCTGGGAAATATAATGAGACCATGTCTGTATAAAAATAGAAAAAAATTAGCAAGGCTTGGTGGTGCTCACCTATAGCCCCAGCTACTCAGGAGGCTGAGGTTGGAGGATCACTTGAGCCCAGGAGTTTGAGGCTGCTGTGAGCTATGATGATGCCACTGCACTCCAGCCTGGGTGACACAGTGAGACCTTGTCTCTAAAAAAAAGGAAAGAAAAAAGGAGACAGAAAACAATTTAGCTTTCATATATATGAGAAACACTTTGAAACATATAAAACATATATATATATATATATAAACCGAAACATGAAGCATGTATAATTATGTGTGTATAAATATATATTATATATTAGATGTATTTATATATGTACATTTATTTATATATACGTAACAATTTGGCTTAGCTTAGAAAGGAATGAAATCACAAATTATCAGGGACAGTTGATGAGGAATCCACTTACTATTAAAACAAGTACTGTTGTGTATTTTCTATGTCGTATTAAAACAACAACAACAATGAGATATCCCATTATGGTAAACTGCTGCCAGTATATACCCCAAAGGGATAGTCTCCCTTTATTTTCCGTATTTCTGATACATAAAACAGGAGAAACAAAAACAAAAAAACTGGAGCCGGTCTCACTCCTTAAATGCAGAGACATATACCATGGATTCCTTAGCAATTCAAATTGACCAAAGCCAGGTTCCCTCTCCTCCAAAGAACCTCGGAAGCACATTGTGCATGATATTTAACCATGGCACCTCCCAGCCCTTATGAATTCCAAGACCAAATTAATGTCCCAAGGAGGGCAGCATATAATTACTCTCTTTAATACCACTTAACCAGCACAAAATAAATGCTCCCTTCAATTATGTTAATGAAAGCACCAGGCGATCAAACTGCCGGACTTCACAAAAAAAAAAATCTCCGTCTCAGTGGTGGGTTGTCAGGACCTCCTCACGCCACGTCAGCTCTGCCAGAATTTCCCAGCAGCACCTCCATTAATTTTGCGGTGGGTACCGAGTTCTTGGCAAAACGGAGTTGCCTGCCACACTGGGTGCACGTCACCCTACCATCTATCTTTTGCAACCATTCACGAGGTGAAAAAAAAAAAAGACAAAAAGCAAATCCATGACTTTGAGAGAATTGCTATCTTGCGGTTGGTTTGAGATCAACATAAAACATCGTTCCTTTTCTGAAATAACTGCCCCCATGTGGACATACCTACTCTAGCGGACACTGGCGTTGCCCATCCCATCTCAGATTGCCTTCGCTGGTGCACGCTTTGCTTGTAGGGAACTCAGCTCAAGGTAGCAAAATATGTCAATGCATTTACGTTCTCCCTCCGTCTCCTCTTCCTCGTCCTTACACATCTGCATTCTTATCATCTACCTACCCTCCCTGTGCATCAGAACTTGGGACCCTGCAAACTGCAAAGTGCTATTATACCCATTGCTGGTTCATTCGGCCGTCAGCCAAGGGGGCAACGGTTTAGGTAAAAACAAACGCTGCATAGTGGTTCCCACCAGCGTGTAACTATTTTCATCATCACTCCCGTTTTGATTCAAATGGTGTGCACAGGTGATTCCTAAAGACACATATCTGTTTCAGCGCAGAAGCAAAAATAACCGGAGCACATACTGTATCACATATGCGTTATCGTGTGTGTGTATGTGTTGGACTCCTGTCAATCGAAAAGTTAGCAAACAGCAACAGGGTCGCACCTGAAAATGTACGTTTATGGACAGAGTTGAAGTCCCTCTTAGTTCTCATTTTTCCACATTTAAAAACTCCAGTGTGGCTGCTTCCAGACAGGCCACCCGGTAATTAGTTTTGCAGGCTGAGCTGAAATTTTCGTTTGCCGGGCTGGTTTGCTAGAGGTCTCGAGCTACACCATACATCATTGCATTTGGGTTCCCAACCAGCTAATTTAATTCGCCGATGCAGAAGCTGTCTCACTCCAACGAGAAAATAAATGAAGGCTGAAGTCACCTTCTTTCCTTTCTGTTCTTTATTTCCAGGGTCATCTCCAACTTTATGATCCGTGAACATCTGGGGTAACAACTCCCTAAATTTCTGCCGTAAGCAGACCTTTTTATATTTGCTAAATTCTACACAACCTCCTGTGCTCATTTTTCACTGTTCCCGGGCAAGCATATTTGTGTCTGTTCTCTGCCACATTTGATCTGATACTACTGTATCTTTATTTTGAGAAAGATATATATATTTTTTACAATGGGAGATAGAGTCATAAAATAAACCATTGCAACCCTGGCCATTATTTCAAGGATACGGTATTCTGTGTTCAAATCATCTAATCTGGAATATAATTCCTCACGGTCGAAATTGGCTGGAACCTCTTTAGCCTCAAGGAAGGCATTACTCCCGGCAGGCAACACCAGCGGTCTGAAAAGATTGCATTTTATTTACTGAATAGCGGCCCGTGCCAGCGTCGCCTGGGAGAATCATTTACCGCCACCTCATAAATAAATCCAGCCTGCCACTTTCCCCAGGGCAGCCCACGTAGAAACAGAAGCTGCAAATCAGAGCTCCCTCTCTCATGCGACTTTGCAATGTGTGGGGGCTGTTATGGGCACCCCCGGATTGCTTTCTCTGCCCAGAGTGTCTTAACAGGAGCATATTTCTCTCTCTCCTCAATCTGAGTGCCTCTCAGTTGGAGGAAACCCCAGAACCCGCCCCCCAGTGGCTTCTGGTCCCTGCTAATTGGGGCAGACTCTTTTGAACCCTCTCCAACCTGGGTGGAAATCTTTTTAGTAACAGGTGCATACTGAAGAGAGAGATAATTATTCTGAAAATGAATTATCTGTATATAGCTGCTACACATATAGCTAATATACATGTAGCCTATATATATATAATTATGTATTACAATTACATGTGTATTAATCAATATATAAACACTTAAATATCATGCTATATTTACATATATACTATTTTATATTGTAATTCTTGGGATATCAGTCAAATATCAGGAAAAAAAAACCCATGCGTTTAACTGATACCCCAGGAATTAGAATTTGTTGTGGATTTAAAACTTGCCTTTCATTGAACAAAAATATTTTAGGGGTGTTTCCAAAACATCGTTTGCAGCTTTTCAGACCTACAGACACTGAAGGAACTAGTTCTCAGTAGGCGGGCAGGTGGATTTAGGAATGTGGGGTGTGAATGGGAACCCAATCTGAAGATATCGTGTCATCCGTTAAGCTCATCTCAAAAGACTCCTTTACAAAGCCGGGGGCAAAGCACAAGGTATCTGGAGAGAAGTGTGCACATCTCTATGTTTTGTTTTTCCTTGTATTTCTTGAGGTTTTTTCTTTCTGTTACATGCATCTCAACTTTTCTTTTGTTCACTCCCACTTCCTCCTACTTGCCTAGAAATTTGAAAAAGGTGACTTTTGCTTACTCGGCATAATTTTGTGTAGCAGCTAACGAAATATAATAGTTATGAAGCTCCTTGATGGTGATGTCGGTTAGAAGAAGGAGGTGACGTACCCACGTGCTAAATCAAAACATTTTTCTGCGAGCCTGAGACGAACTCCACCTTTTCCACAGTCGATTTAAGCTAGATCTTTGGGAGAGAGTTTCAAAAACAAGTTTCAGGGAAGAATGTGAAGGGGAGTTATGAGTACTGAATTTGTTGTAAGGAAAATATCCATGTTTCTCTGTCTTGCTGGAGCGGAATTCACGCTCCCTTCCACGTGCCGGCACTCAGGGGCCGCAGTGGATCACGGGTTGTTATTTCATGCAGGTAACCGTTTTATGCAGATGCGTGGTGAGTGCTGTGGCGTCCTGAATGCAAGAATCCCAAACCTACCTCGGGGGGGGCAGCAGATGCCTGGAGCAGCGTGGGCATATCCTCTGCCAGTGCAGAAACCCACGTCCAGCAGAGCAGGGCAGCCAGCCGACAAGTCAAGCATGAGTAACCCAGCACACACGTGCACGCAGTGCCCCGGAGGACGCCAAGCCTGTGGTATTTCCCGAGTGGGGTGAAAAGATCGGGGTGGTGGAAACATGAATTCATGCTCTATGAATAAAGGAAAAAAGTATATTTTTATCTAGTGAGGATGCCAGCACTCCCCTGAGCTTAGTATTTTCATTAACGTCACACCCCTTCACTAAGGAAAACAAAGAAGTTTCATATTGTGTAAGTATCGCTCTCAGAGCCAAGCTGAATAAATACATCACCGAGAAACAAAAATTGTACTGTCTTCTGTCCTGCCCTCTGGGAGAAGCTTCTACTTTAGAAGATAAAACAAGACAGGGATGCCTTTCACTTTGGGGTTCGAAGACACAAACTTTATAAAACAGACCCTCAAAGAAGCGTGGAGGAAGACAGAGCGTCCTGGCCTCCCGGGGACGTTCAGGGTGTCTCTGAGCTTTTCTCCGTCATTGACTCAGGATCTGAGGGCTAAGGACAACTTCAGGGCGGACTGCCAAGCCTCTCTCTGAACAGTACTGAGAGCGCGCCACAGTAGTAATACCCAGGGCCCTTCCTCGTGGTTCTCGTGTTTGGTTAAACCGTTCTGCACATTTTCCTTTGGATAATTCAGCTGGGAAAATGCCTTGGATTCCTTAACGGAGTAAAACAAATATATCCCGATAGACAGATACTCAATGTTAGTATGCAGGCGCTCAAGATTAGAATCACGGTCCTAAGTTGAGCTCAAGAAAGGCACGTTGCAGAGATAGCACCCACGGGATAATTCTGAAAAGGCGAGGGAACCCCGAAGTCTGTTTGGCTCAACACTGTGCGGTGCAGCCGATTCCAGGGGTGAGTACCCCAGCGATGCTTGTTCTCAGGGGGATCTTACCTTGAGTCAAATGCATACAGCAGGCAGGTCAGGCTGTAGGCATGGGTTGTCCCTCATTCTGCTCTGCTCCACGGGACCTCGGGACTCTCCCAACCTGGGCAGGGACCCACTGGTGCAGGAAGACCCTGGGAGTTGGCGACAAGCATATCTGCATTTAATTCATGGCCCCACAGCCACTACTCCTAGGATCTGGACTTCACGACCATTCTCTGTGCTTCTGTTCCCCGACCAACAAAATAGGGGTAATAACGTTTATCTCCAAGGGTCGCTATAACTGTAGACTGAAATGAAACACATAAGTGCAAGCAGCAACATGGGCGCACAATAAATGCATGTCGGTTCGTTTTAGCTTGGCCCTCCGGCTCTTCCTGGTCTCTCAGCCCGCGCACCCCTTCTCTGAAACACCTTGACGTCATCTGTATGCATGTCCAGGCACTTGCAGAAAGGGCTATTGTGACAAGCTGGGTCCAAGGAAAACACTCTGTTCATCGTCTTCTCTGACACACACGGGCAGAACATAAATGCTCCGTACGTACAACCTGAGTTGAGTTGCCTCATAAAATTCGAAAGGCCGCACTCCAGATCTTGGTCTCCCTCAAACACACACGAGGTGTGACTCACTTTTGCCCCCATGCAAGTGTGAATGTGCGTGTATAATTTGCAAATACATGTTACATGCAATGTATATGAATATGTATGTTCTTATACATGTACACAAATACATATTGATACATTTACGTATATAATCTGAGTTTTTATATTTGCGTTAAGTGTATAATGCATAGCTATGCAAATAAATATACAAATATGAACACATAAACATTTGTATATTTATAATGACATATTTATATTACTTATTTTATATATATCTTTATATATAAATATATAATTTATATATGATGTACTTTATATATACTATATTATATTATATTTGTAGTAGACGCAATACATAATATAAACATACATCATTATAAATATACACACATGCATATTTATATTTATGCGTAATATATAATATACGTTATGTACATATATAAGGTAATATACATCATTGTGCATTAACAGGAAGATGGACTCTGAAGTCAGGCAGACTAGAAGCAGACCTCACTTCTGTGCACGAGGGTGCTATTTTCAAAAGATGCAAACACATTTAAATATCATCTCGTATCTTTAGAGATGTTCTAACAATATGTCATGCCGTGTGTGTGTGTGTGTGTGTGTGTGTGTGTGTGTGTGTGTATGTGCCTGTTTGGTACCTTCCACAAAAATGTGGAGACTGGGTTTATTTAGCCCCAGGTCTAGATTAAGTCATTTCTCCCATGCCTCTTGGTTCCTTTCATTGGAGCGCGGTGTTAGAAATCAAGCCTGGGGAATGGGGTGTGTTCGCTGCTACTTAGGTCTTGTTCCTTTGTGGCTCTCCCAGCTCACAAGTCAAGGAAATATGTCTGTGTATAGTAATATTGTTTAGAGTATACGTGTGTCTATGTCAACATCCAGATGGCTACAATGGAAATATTTATATTAATAGACAGGCATACATACGTATGTATATCTCTATATATCTGTGCGTAGATGTTTTTACATGCAGATATTTATAGATATGCATGCATATATGTGTCTTTATCTGTATATGTTTATATCTAAATACAGAGAGATGCCTATAGATATGTGCATGTGTGTAGAATTATATGAATATTTTCACATAAAATCTTCTGTGTGTATAATAAGCTTAACCTGCAAACTAGTGCAGCCTCTGTGGAAAGCAGTATGGAGATACCTCAAAGAGCTACAAGTACAACTACCATTTGATACAGGAATACCATTACTGGGCATCTACCCAAAAGACAAAAGACATTCTATAAAAAAGACACCTGCACTCAAATGTTTATAGCAGCACAATTCACAATTGCAGAGATGTGGAAACAACCCCAGTGCCCATCAATCCGTGAGTGGGTTAATAAAATGTGGTCTATGTACACCATGGAGTTCTACTCAGCCACAAAAAACAATGGTGATCTAGCACCTCTTGTGTTATCCTGGATGGAGCTGGAGCCCATTCTACTAAGTGAAGCATTACAAGAATGGAAAAACAAGCACCACATGGACTCACCATCAAATTGGTACTAACTGATCAACACTTATGTGCACATATGGAAGTAACATTCACCAGTATGGGGGAGGACGGGATGGGTAAATTCACACCTAATGGGTGCGGTGCATACAGTCTGGGGGATGGACACACTTGTAGCTCTGACTCGGGCGGGGCAAAGGCAACTTATGTAACCGAAGCGTTTGTAACCCATAATATTCTGAAATTAAAAAAAAAAACACATAAAAATAAAAATGAAAAAATAACAAAATTGGTTCATGTGACTTCAATTTTGTCTTCTTCAGCGGTATATTGGCTATTCACGGCCTTTATCTTTCCACTGGAACTTTATAAAAATTTTGTCCTCTCTACCAAATGTCTTGCTGGCATTCTTATTGAGAGTATATTTAATTTACATGTAAAGTTAGAAAGTATGATACAGTGGACCCTTGTACAGTGCAGAAGTTATGGGCGCCAACTCCCACACAGTCAAAAATTCACATGTAACTTTTGACTTTCCCCAAGCTTAACTGCTGATGACAGCCTCCTGTTGACCTGATGTCTTACTGATAACAAAAACAGCCGCGTATCATCATTTTTCTGTTGTATGTGTTATATACTGTATTCTTACAATAAAACAAGCTAGGGGAAAGAAAATGTTATTAAGAAAACGATAAGAAAGAGAAAATATATTTACTGTTTGCTAAGCGGAAGTGGATCATCATAAAGGTCTTCGTCCTGGCGGTCTTCACGCTGACGAGGAAGAGGAGGAAGGCGGGGGGTTGGTCTTGGGGTCTCCGGCGTGGTGGAGGTGGGAGAAAATCCACGTATAGGTGGACCCATGCAGGTCAAACCTGTGTTGTCCAAAAGTCAATCATATCTAAATATGTATGTATTCCCAAGCTGCCACAAAATTCCCAAGAGAGAAGGGCACATTAATTTTAAGCAGACGAATGATAATGTCGGCTGGGTCAGGACAGTAAATATAAAACTAAAGTAAATATTTCCATAGGATTTATGGAAACTAGGGCAAATGCTAAGAAAACCTGCTACATAGCTCTCTAGGAGTGCCTTGCCAACATTTTCCAAAGTACCCTGAGTCAATTAGTCAAGGACACTCTGAGCCAGAAGGGGCCACAAGTAGCAATGTCCTCTTGGTACATCTTGCTTTGAACCACACGTGAACATGTTCCAGGTGAGCACAGACCACTGAGAAGGCTTCACAAATTCATTTTCCTCCCCTCAAACCCATGTCTGACTGCAAATGCTAGAGGTGGAAAGTGCGTGAGAGGTTGAGAGTTCCGTTTAGTTTTTCCTGGCATGAGCGGTGTAGACAATTGCAGGCTTCAAAACTGGAACCCTAAAAATCTTTGAGGTTTTTGGGAGACGTTTTAAAGGAAAGCTCCTAAGAGCCCTAGAAAAGCTAGCTGCAAAATAATCAGAAGCCGGGTCCTGTCTGGGCTGGAATGTCCAGGCAGGATAATTACTTCACTGTGAGGAAGTGAAGTTGTTGGATTCCAAAGCGCCTGGTGAGCTGTCTGTATCCGTCGCGGGCGGGGAGAGCCCCATTCGTATCAGAAAGGAGCTTTTTGATTTTCATCAGCGCTATGCGTTGCTCTCAGATCAGCTTCATAGCCCAGCCCTTATCTCTGATCCCTGGAAAGTGACTAACAGCGTCTCCGAGAATGGCCAACAATGGAAACAATTTATATTCTTCAAAGAATGCAGAAGTATTGGATGCTATCTGTTTCTTCAGACAGCGGCTTAAGGATGGAGTTTGAGAAATATAAATCTCTCTTAACTGCACAGTGCTTATCGGTCGTGGATCGTTTTTAAAAATGACCTCCTAAACAAATGTTTTGGTTATGCGGGTGACAACCTTCCCATGGGTGTTTAGTGGGATTTTTGAGACCATCCGTCTCGATCGCATACACAAGAAGACCTTAAAACCACAAACACACATTTAGATGCTCTTTGTCCAAAACACCATAGATTAAAAGAAAAAAAAAAACCACCAACCATCTTTGCCATGGATTTTCCTGCCTGACACATTCAAATGCCATTTCCTGCCCTTGTAATTCACGGATTTATTAAAAAGAGAAAAAAAAAGTATTATAAAAATGTATTTAAAAGCAGTTGCTCTGAAGCACATTTCTGTATAGGAGAGCCCTTGTTTGAACTCCATCATAGGTATTTAGTTTTTTTTTTATCTTCCAAAGTACTATAGAATATTCACTTTTTTCTGAAGTTACTAATACTGTTATTGTCTAAAGGCTTCAGAAAGCCAGATTGTCTCAAAAGCTATTTACTTCTTCTTTGCCTGCCAGGGTGTTTCTGACTCCATCTTTCACTTTTTATGCCAATTATAGCCGATTTTTAAACTTGTTTTTGTTTTTTTTGTCTCTCAGAGAATGTATTATATCCATAAAAATAGCAGACAATCTCTGCCAAGAACAAAGCGGGGAAAAAGCATATTTAGTAGTTTGTATGATTACTTTCAGGAATATAATGGCCTTTGCAAGTAACTTAGGATCCAAAGAGCATTCTTGGAATGTCGAATTGCTAGTCTGGCTTTTTTAAAATTTCAATTAGAAGTTGATCAAGGTAATTAGATAATCCTAAACCTCTGCTCTACTTTGTGTGCTGTGTACTTCTTCTAAGACATTTACTTATTGAAGTATGAAAATAACCTGGCGACAGCTAGACTATCCATAGATAAATAGCTAATGACATGAAAAAAATATATATATATATAAAGTGCCAGGATATCAAAGTGGAATTGTCACTAGGGGCTCCCCAAGGCCATAAGCAGCACAATGCAATGCCCACTGTACACATATCTGTACAACAAATATTTATGGAACAAATCGGTAAATAAGTGAATAAGGATATTACCATTAAGACCAGAATCTTCTTTGGGTCACTAAAGAGTAATGCTTGTTGGAAATTAAATGAAGCAAAACAAACAAACAAACAAACAAACCACCCACACACACATAGAAACTAGATATAAAATTAAATCTACGTCACATGAGTTTTTAAATAAAATATTTATGATGTTCTAGGTGCCATGCTTGCATTATTTGAAGAGAACTAAGCAACGAACTACATCAAGGCATCTTTTTTAGTCCAAAATAGAAATAATCTGATACCACGACAATGACTTAAATAGCAGTTTTAACCACAAACCAACATGCTTGTGTCTTCAGTTGCTACTTGAACTTAATTTACTGCTTCATTTTATTTCTTGGCAAATTATAATCCGGGGTGGTAGTTTTTTGATCGAACTTTGGCATGGCCAATATGTTGCTAATTTTAGAGATATGTTGATGACATACCTTTTCTTTTGAAAAATCTGGATTTGTTTTTTAAATTACTTATTTATATTTTTGAGACAGGGTCTTTCTCCATCTCCCAGGCAGAATGCAGTGGCGTCATCATAGCTCACTGTGACGTCAAACCCCTGGGCTCAAGCGATCCTCCTGCCTCAGCCTCCCGAGTAGCTGGGACCACAGGTGTGCGTCACCACGCCAGGCTAATTTTTCTATATTTTGTAGAGACAAGGTCTCAGTCTTGCCTAGGCTGGTCTCAACCTCCTGGCCTCAAGTGATCCACCTGCCTCAAACTCTCAAAGTGCTGGGATTACAGGTGTGAGCCACAAGGTCCGGCATGGAGGGTGTGTTAATATCCTGTGAATGATATTAAAAATACTCATTAGTAAACATAAATGAAGCCATATGTTGATGTAATACTATTGGGAAACTTCATTTGATCGATACATGTTCAGAATGCATATGGTGAAACCTATCATTGAACTAAACAGTATGAAAGATTGCATATTGGAAGTATTGTTTTGTTTCTTTCCAAAACTGATACGCTATTATTTCTGTAAGAATTGTTTTAGTTAATACTTGCATATTTTGAAGGAAAACATTTTCCGCTAATTTAGAAAATGGAGTTTCACAAAGTTACTTGACATGGAAAGCTCTCAATAAGAGAAAAATATATGTTAGAGGAGATAATAATCACTTGAAGGATAATCATTATAAAAATCACTACAAATTCTCCATTTCTAGATACCTGGTGATTTCCAATAGACCTAGGAGATCGGTATGATTCTAATCCTATTATTAGCATTATTCTTTTACTAATCGAGAACTTGGACTCATGGATCAAAAATGACTGTAGAAACTGGAAAGAAGGAAGGGAGGAAAGAAGGAAGGAAGGAAGGAAGGAAGGAAGGAAGGAAGGAAGGAAGGAAGGAAGGGAAGGGGAAAGAAGGAAGAAAGGAAGGAAGGAAGGAAAGAAGGAAGGAAGGAAGGAAGGAAGGAAGGAAGGAAGGAAGGAAGGAAGGAGGGAAGGGGAAAGAAGGAAGAAAGGAAGGAAGGAAGGAGAGAAGGAAGGAAGGAAGGAAGGAAGGAGGGAAGGGGAAAGAAGGAAGAAAGGAAGGAAGGAAGGAAAGAAGGAAGGAAGGAAGGAGGGAAGGGGAAAGAAGGAAGAAAGGAAGGAAGGAAGGAAAGAAGGAAGGAAGGAAAGAGGGAAGGGGAAAGAAGGAAGGAAGGAAGGAAAG
>CAUYRT010101269.1:0-23015 GCA_963574885.1 Lepilemur ruficaudatus | reverse complement strand
ATTGGTTAAAACTCTAGAACCCTTCTCCCTAAGTAAATCCCCTCCCCCCAATCCAATTAGTTTATTCTCTGGGGATAGTAAATAAGAGGAGTTTCTTGATTGAAGGACCAAACACTATTGAGCTGTTGAGCTCGGTGGTTTTGGAGGTAGTGTGTGTGTGTGTGTGTGTGTGTGTGTGTGTGTGAGAGAGAGAGAGAGAGAGAGAGAGAGAGAGAGAGAGAGAATGTGGTTATTTTAATAAAACTATTGTGTAATTTACTTAATGATCTTTAGCTTGAGTTTTCCAAAGGTATCATGACTACAAGCAAATTGATAGGAAAGCAGACAACAATGAATTAAGGGTTACTGGCAGCCTAAGACACTGTTTATCTCTTTTAAGGTAGACAGAATTCAAATTGCCCTCATTAGCTGAGCAATATGCTGTGGAAAATGAGCTGGGTACTTATCATGAGGCTCTTTCATTTGCATTTTTGCTAAATAAATAAGCTGTTCTGTCTTCTAACTGCTCAAGAGCTGTGAATAGGAGAAAAGAAAATAACTCAGGTAAGTAAGCCATGGGGCATTCCAGGACTAGATTAAAGAAAAGTTTATCAATGAAGATATCAGAATTGTGCCTTATGTATTTGTGATACAAAGGACAGTCTCACACAGAGTTAGGATAGGAGGTACAAATGTATTAATTCTCCCCACATCCCCCAGTACCACAAGCAAAGCTAGAGGCTGTTCTTTTGATAAATGATCAGTACTTCAGCCTGACACTACCCTCGCTGCCCTGCTGTTACTACTTAAAAGTTTGAATTTCAATTAAGCAGTAAATCTTTACGGTATTACATCTCCAACAGTCAATTAATGTCTCCCTAATCTCCTGCAATTCTGAAACGGTATTATTTTGCACAGTCCTTTTCTTTAGGTTCATTCATCAGGCAAAATATTCTTATTTGACTTGTGAAGACTTATTTTCCTCCAAATAAAAACACAAATATTCAATAATTGTTTTGTTTAGATTTTTAGTTGCATGCCTTTGTGCAAAGAATGTTATACTTCCAAAGTAAAGGAGGCAATAAAATGTATTAATGAACTCTCAGTCAAAAGCACATTGCCTTAATTGTACACCTTTAGTTCAAATGTTATATTTCAGAATTTTTTCCACATATATATTCCTTGGAAAACTTCTGAAGTCATACAAAGCACATAAGCATTCATAGCACTGATCGCACTCAAATCAGTGTAAACATTTTCATTTCCCATGTCATAAAATCCCCCTATACTGTTTTTCCCCAAAGCTTTATATTTTCAAAAAGGCTTGGTTGATGCCAAAAAAGGCAGCTAATACTGTAGTTCCAGCTACTCTGGAGCTGAGGTGGAAGGATCACTTGAGCCTAGCAGTTTGAGGCCAGCCTGGCCAACATAGCAAGATCCAATTTTCAAAAGCAAAACCAAACAAAACCAGCTAACAGAGCAATAGGGCATATGCCTAAAGGATTACTGCAGCCTTCTTTATGAAAGATTTCAATATTTGAAGACAAAATATAAGGAATTTGATAGAGATCTCCTTCATATAAAATTATAATAATTTTAAGTTTATGAAGTCATAAAGTCCAATTAACACAACCTAAAAGCTACAGAATTAAAGTTGCCTTAACAATTGAATCCCTTCTTGTAATAAAATATAATTTTATCTTTTCATAATATTAAAACAAAATCTTTCCCCTGGCAACAAATGCAGTTTTCCCTGCATCAGCAAAAATACTACCATTGTAAGTACTATTCTTCTCAATCATTCAGAATGCAAGCATTTTTTCCATTATGTAAAATAATTTCAAAAATTGATTTGAAGAAGTCTAAACTACTTCATTAGAATGCCTGTGTGACCTTAATGAAATAGAATAAACGTTTTATTTTATATGATTTGTGCAACAAACCGGTATGGCCCGACTATTCTGTTCCAGATATTTTATTATTAGATGCTCAGATATAAAGTAGTCTAGAACATGCCCGCATAAAAGCATTTCTACTTACAATGCCCACAGCTCTGCAATATAAACTACACAGTAAAAACAAGTATAAACATTTTTGAGCTAATGCTCAGCCAGCATTTAAACATAAGTATGTTTGACTACAAAGTTTTTGACTTTTTATTCCACTACACTAAAATCTCCACTAGTCTTCAAACCAGTTAAAAACACAACATATACAACCATTAATAACAATTCAAAGAATTATCCTAATGCTATATATTTTATTTGGAAAACATAGTCACTTTTTTCTTGAAAATTAATGTTACTTTAAATTTAACTCAACCTAATTCATTATATCTATAACATGATTGAGCCCTGGGTGCCCTAAAAACGCAAGGCTATTACACTAATCCAGGTAACTAAACCTTTAAATGAACCCACAAAGTTTAATTTCATGACTAAGTTCGGCTCATCAAGGAAGAATTAAGAGTTTTATTAGCTGATTAGTTGTCATTAAAGCAAGGTACACTTACAGTAAACCAACATTCTACAGTGGTAAGGAAGAAAAATATTTAAGTATTGATTATAAGATTTGGATATATCTGCATAAGAAACTAACAACTCTTAAGATTCTGTAACTGTTAAAATTTTTTTAAAACACAGAACTGAAATATGCATTGTTGTGTAAGAAAAACCATATGCATCAAGCAACTTATTGAGTTTTTGATTTTTATACCATTTTTGCATATCAGCATAATTATTAATATATGGGTTAGAAAAATGATAACTGTATTGAGATACAGTTGCAAGAAATTAGCTCTTAATAAAAATAACGATATAATACAAAGATAATAAATCATGTAGTCATATGAGATTGGGAGACCAATGAAATGAATGAGAGACAACAGAGAAGGGGCAAAAATTTACAGACTAGAAGGATGATGAAAGAACAGAAAATAACACAGAAAAGATAGGATAGATGCCACAGCACAAATGTTAATTGGGGTTAAATTGCAAGACGAAACACAGGCATAACGTGTAGAATAAAACAGCAGAATATGCTTAACGTATTACTCATGACTTAAATACTAAGAAATCCTTTAAGAAATGACATTTTTGTAGAAAACAGAATTTGCAGTATTTATAGATACAGTGTAAGGTTCTAATGTTTAATCAAAAGAACACATGTATATCTATATTATCTAATGACCCATATGAATTCTTGTCCTAAAATATTAAAAGAAGCCTTACATATTGCTTTACAATGTTAAAAGTAAATTTAGAATCTATACCTTAAGTTTGTAAACTATTAAATCATGTAGGCATTCTAAAAATAAAAAGAGGTCTATTTACATTGCAAAACAGCCATGTACTTACCATCATGATTAGGATTTCCTAGTGTCCATGGCTCATCTGAGTCAAAATGGGTATCTCCTCCAATTCCTGGTCCAGGGAAATAGGCATGTGCCAAAAATCCTCCCTCTCCATCAAAGGGAGAACTGTCTCCATGAAAACCAGATGCAAAAATAATGGTTATATCCACATCACGTTTGCCATTTTCTAATTCACTGTAGGGAACTTCTTCAAATGTCAGAGGAGTTACATTCTGCCACACATCAAAGGCACGGCGAATAGCTTTACGGGTCTCAGGGTCTCCTACTTTTGGAGTTACGTTCTTTATACTGAAAGTTAAAAAAATATAATAATCAGTATGGCTTTGTTATGTTTAATCTGACTTATTAAAGATTTTGATTTGTTCGGTTCAGTAAAATATTATGGCAAAGAGTGATATTAAATAGGAATGAATTTATTCATTCCTCTCGTCTCTATTGCTTGATTTCACTGCATTGTGATCATTTAATTTTCAGCAATACAGTATTCATGTACTGAAGCTATAAAAGAGAAGCTCTCTATAGAATAGTGAACAATAGGGTAACTAGATCAATCAGTCACTTTGCCTCTTAAATAACAATAGGAAGGTAGATTTGCCAAATGATCAAATAAGTGCAGCAGTTTTTAGCTGAAATAAAAATTTCAATGTCTTTATGGTTATAATCACTTTTAAAAGCACGCCATTGTATCTGCACATATCAATTTCAAACACTTTCTGATGTTTTATTCTTATTAATTCATTTTAGTTAAAAATTACAGCTAGATAGGAGGAATAAGTTCTAGGGCTCTATGCCACTATAGGATGACTATAGTTAACAATAACATATAGTTTTAAATAGCTAGAATAAGGATATTGAACATTCTCAACCTAAAGAAAGGATAAGTGTTTGAGATGATGGATATACTGGTTTGATCACTATACAGTATATGTATCAAAAGGTCATTATAAACCCCATGAATATGTACAATTATTTGTCAATTGAAAATAAAATTCAAAAGTGTATTGTGAGTAATTAGCTGTTTAATACAAAGATTTAACAATGACATGAATTTAAAGAAGTAAATTGAACATTCTTTAGTTTGTCCTGATGCTAATAACAAATTAAAATAATTATAAATACCATTTATTCATTCATTTAACACTAATCAGATGTTTACCTTTTCCTGGTTATTTTTCTATTTTTTCCTAAATAGAACATCAATGAAACTAATGTGTATATTTTTTATATTGTCACACTATAAATTCATACCATGCATGTGAAAACAATGGAAAACTCCACAGGAGTCAAAAATAAGAAAAAAAAAATTAAAAAGAGCTAAGGATGACACCACATTTTTTTTACCTGGGCCAAAGGATGGATATAGCAAAAGAATTCATACCTACTCAGGGAGAAAGCTCTGCAGTGTTCTGTTGTTGATGCTGCTGTATTTGTTAGTTTATTTTAATTTTACGTTTTATTCAGCATGGTACTCTGAACTATATTTTGAAAAAGAGTAAACAACTACATTGAGATACCGCAGACCTTGGTCTAGCTTGTTAGTCTCTAAATTTCCTGTCTGATGGCTAAAGAAGCATTCAGAGTAATGTTGTGACCCTGAATTTGGCTAAATTAACTTTCTTAGTAGTTTTTTATTTTCTTCCCAACCTACAGGATTTCAGAAGTCCCTCATTTGTGGGCAGATATTCCTATGACACATTATTTGAAAGAATTTACTACATAATGGGGACTGTCCTCAGTGCTAAAGATACAGCTAAACAAAATTCTGCTCTCATAGTGCTTATATATATTCTGATGACAAGAGAAAAACAATCACCAAAACAAAAAAGAGAGATAATTTCAGAGAGTGGTAAGTGAAGGGGTGAGGAGCTAAGGTGAAGAGATGATAAATGGGATTTCAATGACAAAAGGGGCCAAAGATGCCTGGCACTGAGTTTCCAAGCAAAAGGAACAGTGAGCAGGCCACATCAGCTTGGCCTGTTCAGAGAATGGGAGTGTTATGTGAGTTAGAACTAAAATGAACACACAGGACCATGATATGAAATCAGATGAGAGGATTATCTGGGACGGGATTATATTCTGTGAAAGGAAGCCACTGGAGGATAATAAGCAGAGGAGGACTGTGATATTATTTCAGTTTACAAATATCACTGTGCCTGATGGAAAATGGATAAGGGGATATAAAGATGAAGTTCACGCAAGAGAAGACAGAGACGTGGACTAGAGTGACAGTCATGGAGATATAAAGTGTCAGTTTCAGTGTCTGCTCTGAGAGAATTGTTAATGGGAATTGGTGATAGAGTCAATATGTAATGGAGAAATTCTTTTGATTTCAAATAAAGGATAATCTTATAATAGAGAAACTAAATGAAATATTACTATGATTTATATATGAGTATATGAATGCATATAATGGTTTGAGAAAAATGAAGCAAAATAATATAAAAATAATAAATGTGAAGTACTATTTGGATTTGAAAACATTGTGTTTTTCAAAGCTATGTACTATTTATCTTCTAAAATATGCTTAAACACATATCATTAATAAATACAAGAAATAAGATGTGCTTCAAAGAGGTGGCGTTTTGAACTAGTTGCAAACAGCAAACAAGAATTCAGAAAATTTTATGGAATTGAGAGATGTATTTTTGTATTTACTCATAACTGAAATAACAAAGGGCACAGAGACATCATGGGGTAACAAGAGTAAAAAAAAAGGCTTATTAACAATTCTAATAAAGAGAGCACAAAAGATTAAATATATTTGCAAAATAAAAAGACAATGCTATAAAATGAGTAAAATAAAAGTTAAGTTGGAAACTTAACGAAGCTAATTTAATTTTAAAATGTTTTTAATTGCCTTTTCTTTTTGTAAATAGAGTAAAGTGAACATATTTCTCATTTTAATAAGACAGTGAATTTCATTACTTGAAGTCTTTATCTGGCCGTTTCATTACACTATTTGATTCTTTCAAACTTTCATTTTGGTAAACTTAGGAACTTTAACCCCCCCCTCCAAATGATAAATGTTACCTTTAATAACCATGCTTTACATAATCCTACATAATAAAATTGATGAAGTGAAAAGTTCCAGACCTCTTTATTCATCAGAATAATTGGTACTGCCAGAAAGGTCTGTGAGTTGACTTACAAGATAACTGTGTAAACTCAGGGTTCTCTAGTCTTAACATCATTAGATCCATACCACTTCTTTTAATAATAATTCTACATATTATTAATGGTTATTTCTTCTTAAAGTTTCTGATATAGTGATAAATCTTTCTCAAAGTACTGTTTTATCTCTAATATTGGAAGAAAAAAAGAACTAAGTACCTTGGCATCTAGTTAAGATACAAAACTCTTATAATATTCTTATTTCCAAATTATTTTTCATAAACAGGACAAAATCCCCTTTAGTCAATTAAATTGACAAAAATTAGTTATGAATAAAAGCCTACTAACATTCTATGCAAAATCATTATCAACTAAATGGAACTTACTATAATAGGGAAAGTAGACAATTGCTAAGAATATAATAGAATAAAAATAATAAACAGCATAGTTAAATTATTAGCATATTCTGAATGTATTATGATGTTCTATCAAGAGAAAACTAAATAGATTAATTTACTTTTATTCATATTACATTTGTATAGTTGATTTGTCTTTACAATTTTTTTTTTTAAATATGAAAAATGGTCACAGAATAGAAACTGAATATGGAGTGCCTCCTGGAAAGCTTACATTAAATATTTGGCTATTTCCCAAGATACTGGCTTGCCAGACAAAGCAGATTTAAGTACACATTACTCTGGATCTTATTTAAATAGAGTCCATTTCTTAGTCTGTTAGTCTGTTATGTATCTTCTGGACACACAAGTTGAGTTCTCTTTGAAGTCAATAGGATCGCCAAGTTCAGAGAGCTCTTTGGGTTCAGAGAGAATAATGAAAAATGTTTCTGAGGAGGGATTTTTTTATTCCTTAGCAACATCTTTGCTCTGTATACACTATTAAAGTAAAATAACTTCTAGTGTGTGTTCTCAGTTATCACAGAGGCATTCATTTAAAATCAAGGGTATGCACACCCAACTTTATGGCTTAAAAAAACAGAAAGAAAGAAAACCAAGGCTAGCTAAAGGATGAATATACTGGGAAAATGAAAACCAAGCAGTATAATATAACATAGCATTATTATGTTAATACATTATAAATACTCACATTCATCTGGCAATTTAGGTACATGCCCCATTGACCATTCATCACATAAACTAATATTTTGGAATTTAAATTTCTAAGAAAAAATAACTTGCTCTAAGTCTATTTTATATAACATTCAGCAAACTTGGGAAATACATTTCTATTTGATAAAAACTATGTTGATAAGTTTTTTACATCGTCATGAAAAATGTTGCATTAAAGCCTGCTTAGAATTCATTGATTCAGTCAACAATTAACTTTCCAACCATTATATAAATAGTCTCTAATTTATCTGTTATATGAATACAATACTTTTTTTTTTTTTTTTTTTGGTTTAAGTGCCTCTAATGATGAAGACAACTCAGCATATATGATTTAATTTTTCAATAGTTCAAAACAGATTTTTCTGAAAGCCTTTAAACATTTGAGAATAACTGGGAATTTTTCCCTTAAATGTCCTTTCCATCATATTGAGAATCCTTAGCTCTAATCTTAAGTTGTTTCACATGTAGACTGCTTACAAGCTCCTTTAGCATTTCGATTGCTTTTTTTGGAGATGTACATTGATTTGCCAGGAAGCAGCTGAATGTGTGGTGGCTAGAAAAGTGTGCAAAAGGTACACTTGACCAACAAACCAAAAACAAAAATTAGCATCATCACTACTTTGGATGTTTTTTTCTCGATGTAATCTGGTCATTTCAGTTTTTTCTGAGGCACATTATACTATTGGCTTATAATGAGTTTGCTTTCAAATAAAACCTAGACTCTACCACTCTCACCTGAACTCCTTTCTGCATGTTATAATGGCACACTGCAGCTATTCTTTTCATGGATAACTATTTTTGAGCTTAAATGTCAGATTTTGTTTATTGATTAACCTATTTTCTCTAAATATAGTTAGAAAAAATAGTAGCAAATGCTTATATAGTACTTACTACACACTAGGCAATTTCTTAAGAGCTTACAGGCATTAACTTTAAAATCTAATATACTTAGTGCTTTCATTCTAAACTCTCTATAACCCTTTTAGAGCACTCTCAAAAACTTCTGTGATTTGTCTGGTAAATTAAAAGAAGTATGATAACTCGCATTTACCAAGTACTAACCATATTTCAAGCATTGTGCTAAGTTTATTATTTTTTCCGTTATGTTACTTAATTTTTCCCCAAGCTTTATGAGCTAGGTATTATTACAATACTCACTTTGCACACAGGAAAACTGATAATTAGTGGATTTAAGTAACGTGATTCTGGTTTTATAGGTAGTGTCAGAGCCAGGATTCAAACCTAGGTCTTTCTTACTCTAAAACAAACTCTTACCCACATGATATGTTTACCAATAACCTGAAAGTTTACTGAATAAACACCTAATTATTTGAATGTTCAAAACTGGCTCAGATCATTGTCAGTACAGGAACATAGATAGCATAAGTGAAATTATAATCAGTTCTGAATACAATAGTTCTTAATGCTCCCTCCTTTTATCCTTTTCTTCCTTCCTTCCATTCTTTCTTTTAAAGTAAAAGTGTAGTCAAACCTAAGGATGCGGAGACCCTAAATAGTGTGCACTGTCATGAGTTTGGAAATCAAGTTATAAAAGGACCCTATCTGAAATGAAAACAATGAGTACAGACATATAGAGTTGTCTAAGCTCTATAGTTCTACAGTTTATTATACACTTTAGTTCAATTAGTACTTACTGCTTTTTTTTTGGTATATGATATGGGGTATAAATTTAATTCCATTGTTTTTCATGTGGATAATCAATTATCACAGAATAATCTTGTAAGTAAAATAGCCCATCCTTTCCCCCAATGATCTACAAAGCCTACTCTAACATAAATCAACTTTTTATATATACAAGTATCTGTATCTGTAATCTCTTGTCTATACCACTGGCCTATTAGTCTATCTCTGTGCTAATACCACATATTGCCTTAATTAGTGTTGATTTAAAGTAAGTCTTTATAGCCAGTGGGTGGAAAAATTTTGATGTTTTCCTGGGACTTCACTCTTTCTCAGAGATGTTTGATTCAGTCAAATTATAAAAAAAAAAATCTTGCTGGGATTTTTGTTAGAATTACATTGAATTTGTGGAAAACTTAAATTTTGACTATATTATTTCTATCAAGAGCAAATATGTATCTCTACATTTATTTTTGGTATTCTGTTACGACTTTCAATAACAATTCACAATTTTCTCCATAAAGGGTTTACATATGTTTTGTGGGTTTATTCTTTGCTTTTATATTTTGTGTCTATTTTAAATAATACCTTTGTAAAGGTAACACACTTTAAGTGCTTTTTTGTGAGAGTGCATATGTGTGTGTATATTTTGTGTATTGATTCTTTCTTAAAAAATAGCTACAGTCTTCCAGTTTCTGCTTCAGTGTCTAAAGTGCTTAGAAATTATCGCTCCCAACCTCACAAGAAGTAGTAAAACTGAACAAACTAAAAATGAACAACTTTTCTTAACTCTATCATAAAATTAGGTCACAGGGCAAACTGTCACCCCAGAAGTGGAAAGAGGCAAATACAGAGAAACAGCTTACCAAGAGCAAAAGCTCCTGAAGCCAGGAGAACGAAATCTCCCTGGGCCCCAGCCTAAGGAAGGTCTCTACACTTCATGAGTTTTACCTCCAGGAGCCCCATCAGGTTCTTACAGTGATGATCTGAGAAAAATCCTCTCCTTTTTCCAGCAAAGTGTAGAGAAAGGCAAAAATTTTGAAACATGCCCAGAGTATTCTGCTCTCCATGACAAAGGCCTGCCTTCAGAGAAAACTATTTTATCAGAGACTTATCTGAATTGGGTTAAGGGCCATTAAACAGCTCAACTCCCTCTAGCCTTCTTGTCTCACATAAAGGAAGAAGAAAAAAAAAAGACTAATAAACTTTTCTGAAGGTCACAACCCAGACATTCAGACCCACTAAAAAATGGACGCTTAATAATAAGATTATGGACTGCTTCCTCTTTGTAATACTTTACACCACACCAACAGGGCTCCAGTATAATAACAGTGGATGATAAAGCGATAGTTTAAAGACACAAAATCTATTTAAGAAGGAATTTCTAGGGATATTTAAAGATAGGAGGAGAGATAAAAAGGAGAATGCTAGAGGAAATTCATCTCCAGCAAACAACAAACATAGCCTAGCTCCTACCTAGATAAACATAAAACATTACACTAAAGGATTATTACCTTAGTTCTTATTACTCAATGTATCATGTTCAGCTTTCAACAAAAAATTATAAGCATACTAAAAGGCAAAAGAAAACAGTTTAATGACAGAAAGCAAGCATCAAAACCAGACTCAGATATGGCAGAAATTTTGAAATTATCAGTCCAAACATTTAAAATAACTGATCAATATACTAAGGGTTCTAATGGAAAAGGTGAACAACATTAAGAAAACACATGGGTACTATAGCCAGAGAGAGAGAAACTCTAAGAAAGGATCAAAAAGAAATGTTAGAGACAGAAAAGTATAAAATAAATGAAGAAAGCCTCTGATAAGCTCATCAATAGGCTGAACGTGGCAGAGGAAAGAATCAGTGAGCTTGAAGATATGTCATTAGAAACTTCCAAAATTGAGAATCAAAGAGAAAAAAAAGAATGAAAACAGAACAGTATATCCAAGAACTATGATAAAAACACATAATGAGACTACCAGAAGGCAAAAGAAACAGGAGTCATAATGGCTGAGAATGTCCCAAAATTAATAATAGAAACCAAATGATAGGTCTTGGAAACTCAGAGAACATGAAACAGAATCAATATTAAAACATCTACACCAAGGCTTATCTATTCAAACTGCAGAAAGCCAAAGACAAAGAGAAAACCTTGAAAGAAGCCAGAGGGGGTTAAAACATCTTCTCTTATGGGAACAAGGATACCAATTCTATCAGACTTCTCTTCAAAAGCCATGCAAGCAAAGAAGAAAGTGGTGTGAAACATTTAAAGTATTCAATGAATAAAACCATCAAACCTAGAATTCTGTATCCAGTGATATTATCATTCAAAAGTGAAGTAGAAAAAAGACTTTCTGGCCGGGCACAGTGGCTCACGCCTGTAATCCTAGCACTCTGGGAGACTGAGGCAGGTGGATCGCTCAAGGTCAGGAGTTCGAAACCAGCCTGAGCAAGAGCGAGACCCCGTCTCTACTATAAATAGAAAGAAATTAATTGGACAACTAAAAATATATGTAAAAAATTAGCCGGGCATGGTGGTGCATGCCTGTAATCCCAGCTACTCGGGAGGCTGAGGCAGAATGAGGCAGAAGGATTGCTTGAGCCCAGGAGTATGAGGTTGCTGTGAGCTAGGCTGATGCCACGGCACTCACTCTAGCCTGGGCAACAGAGTGAGACTCTGTCTCAAAAAAAAAAAAAAAAAAAAGACTTTATTAGACAAAGAAAAACTAAGAACACATGTTGTCAATAGACTTGCATTATAGAAAAAAAAAAAAAAACTAAAAGAATTTCTTCAGAAAGGAGGAAAATGACCAGTCAGAAATTCAGATCTATTTTACAAAGATCATTAGAGAAGGAATAAATAACGATAAAATAAAAGTTTTTATTATCTTATTTTTAATAATCTAACGGGAACTGTTAAAAATAGTAATATAAACAATGTATTGGGTGATCATAGCATATGGTTAAGTGTAATGAACGAGAGTAACGTTATAAGGACAGAATGGTGGAATTAGAAACATTCTGTTATAAGGTACCTGAAATACCAGTGTAGTAGTATAGTGTTATTGAAAAGTAGACAGGTTAGTTGCAAATATATATCGCAAACTCTAGGGCAACCACTAAAATAATTTTAAAATGAAGGATAATTGATATGCTAAGAGAAAATGAAAACATATGAAATGCTCAATTAAAACAAGAGAAGGCAGAGAAACAGGGCAAGACAAAAACAAATAAACAAGAATACCAACAGCAAAATTACAAATATAGTAGATATTAATGGAACAATATCAATAATCACTTTAAATGTGGATAGTAAGTACACCAATAAAAATAGAGTAGATTAAAAAACAAAACAAAAACAAAAAACAAGACCCATTACATGTGTCCTAAAAGAAACCCCTCTGAAATATAAGGACATAAATAAACTAAAAGTAAAGGGATAGGTAAAGATAGTCTATATTAATCAGAAGAAAACTAGATTAGCTATATTAATTTATGACAGCAGATTTCATAGCAAAAAAGTTATTAGGGATAAAGAGAGTCATTATATAATGGATAAAGGTGTCAATTTTCTAAGAAGACATGACAATACTTAATATGCATGTGCCTAATAACAAAGCAACAAAATAAATGAGAAAAAAAACTGATAGAATTACAAGAAAAAATGCACAAAACACTATTATAGTTGGAGACTTCAAAATCCCTCTATTTAATATCAAAATAAGATAAAGATATTACAAGAAAGAAAAGCTATAAACACCATTCATAAACATAAATGCAAAAATCCTCAGTAAAAAATTCAGCAAATCTAATCGAACAGTCTATAAAAAGAATTGTACACCATGCCAAATTGAGATTTTCCCCTGATACACAGCCTGATTCAACATTTGAAAATCAATTAATGTACTATATCACATTAAAAAGCTAAAGAAGAAAAATCATATGATCATATCAATGGATGCAGAAAAGGGATCTGCCAAAATTCAACACCCATTCACAATTAAAACTTTCAGCAAATTAGGAATAGAGAGCAACTTCCTCAACTTGATAAACATCATCTAGAATAAACCTAGAGCCTACAACATATTAATGGTGAGGAACTGGCTGTATTTCCCCTAAGGTAGGGAAAAAAGCTATGATGTTTGTTCTTACTACTCCTATCCAACGTCACACTGGAAGCACCAGTTAATATAATGGGACAAGGAAATAAAAGATAGGCAGATTGGAAAGGAAAAAAATATACAACTGTCTTTGGTTTCAGATGACATCATTTTCTAAATACAAAATACCAGAGAATCAATAGCAAGAACAAAACTGGAATAAGGAACAATTATAGCAAAGTTGATGATACAAGGTTAATATACAAAAGTCGATTGCTTTTCTTTTTGCCAACAATAAACAATTTAAATTTGAAATGAAAAGCACAATATCATTTAAATTAACACCAGAAAAATCAAATACTCAGGAATAAATCTATCAAAATATGCACAAGATGCATATGAAGAAAAGTATAGAACTCTGATGAGAGAAGTCAATGATCTAAATAAATGGGGGAAGATATTCATGTTCATGGATAGGAAGACTCACTATTGTTAACATGTCAGTTATTCCCAAGTTGATCTATTGATACAATGCAGGCAAAAATCATGACTTTTATGGGTATCCACAAACTGATTCTAGAGTTTATACTGAAAGGCAAGAGACTACAAACACCCGATACAATTTTTAAGAATAATACAGACAACCGAAACTACCTGATACTAAGATTTACTATTGATATAAAATCAGAGTAATCAAGACAGTGTGATATTGGATTAAGAATAGGTACATAAATCAATGGAACAGAATAAAGGACTCAGAATTTGGTCAACACAAATACAGTAAACTGATCTTTGACAATGGAGTAAAGGAAATACAATGGAAAAGAATGATCTGTCCAAAAATTGATGCTAGAAAAAAATAAATAAATCTAGATAGTAACTTTACACATCTTTCAAAAGTTAACTTAAAATGGATCAAAGACCTAAACACAAAACTTTATCAAAGTGTTAAACTCCTAGAAGCTAATACAGGAGAAAATCTAAGTGACCTTGGGTTAAATGATGGCTTTTTTGATACAATACTAAAATCACAATACAGAAAGGTAAAAAAAAAAAAAAATAGATAACTTGGATTTTATTAAAATGAAATTTTTGCTCTGCAAAAGACAGTGTTAAGAGAATGAAAAGACAAGGCACGGACTGGCAAAAGACTTGTATACAGAATATACAAAGAACTCTTAAAACAAGCAAGCCATTTAAAAAATTGGTCAAAAGATCTGAACAGAGTCCTCACCAAAGGAGATACATAGATGGTAAATAAGTATATGAAAAGATGCTCAGCATCATGTATCATTAGGAAACTGCAAATTAAAACAACCTATATCGATAAAATTGTTTTATCTCAATAAACATCATTGCTTCACAATAATTGTTTTATCAATAAAATAATGAAATATTACTACACTGCTATTAGAATGGCTACAAATAAAAACACTGACAACACCCCATGCTCTGGGGGTTGTAGATCAATTTACTCCTGGTGATAATGCAAAATGGGATACCACGCTAGAAGACAGCTTAGTAATTTCTTACAAAGTTAATCCTAGTCTTACTGTATGATCAGCAATCACACTTTTCGGTACTTAACCAAAGGAGTTGAAAATTTATACCTACACAAAAATCTGTATACAAATGTTTATACCAGCCTTACTCATAATCGCCAAAAACTGGAAACAACCAAGATAGCTTCAATAGGTGAATGAATAAACAAACCTATACGATGGATTATTATTCAGCAATTTTAAAAAATGAGCTACTAAGTCATTAAAGATGTGAAGGAAGATCGAATCCATATTGTTTTCTTTCTTTTCTTTCTTCTTCTTTTTTTTTTTTGAGATGAAGTCTCACTCTCTTGTTCTGAGTAGAGTGCTGTGGCATTAGGCTAGCTCACAGCAACCTCAAACTCTTGGGCTCAAGCAATCCTCCTGCCTCAGCCTCCTGAGTAGCTGGGACTACAGGCACTACAGGCACCGTGCCTGGCTAATTTTTCTATTTTTAGTAGAGATGGGGTCTCATTCTTGCTCAGGCTGGTTTCGAACTCTTCAGCTCAATCAACTCTTCAGCGATCCAGCCGCCTTGGCCTCCCAGAGTGCTAGGATTATAGGTGTGAGCCAACATGCCCAGCCCTTGAATGCATATTGTTGAGTGAAAGAATTCAATCTGAAAAAGCTACATTCTGTACGGTTCCAATTATCTTTAGGGCAGGGAAACTACTCTGTATGATATTATAATGGTGGATAAATGACATAATACATTTGTCAAAACCCACAGAACTATAAAACACAAAGAGTGAATCCTAGAGTGAACTATGGACTTTAGTTAATAATAATGTATCTTCTGGTTCATCAACTTTAAGAAATATACTATACTAACCTAAGATATCAATAACAGAAAAATGTGTGGGGGTGGGAGCACAGGGGATGAAAGAGAGAGTATATAAGAACTCTCTGTACTATCCACTCAATTTTTCTGTAAATCTAAAGTTTCTCTGAAAATAAATCTATTTTTTAACTTGACTTTATTCTTTATTTCTACAAAATTATCTAGAGTTCCTTCTAGTTTTTCTATATGGAAATTTGCATCAACTGTGACTACTAGTCCTTTTGTTTCTTTTCAATTTTGTGTGACTTTTATTTCCTTTTCTTTCTCTACCTCTATAAGCACTTGTGCAATGTTGTTTAATAGAAGTAGAGGTAGCAGGCATTTGTTGTTGTTTCTTCAGGATTTTTTTCCAACACTTTACATTACAATTATATGTGAAATACGCAATGAAACTATAGCTTTTATTTTTGCAGATGACACTTTTCTGATTAAGGAAATGTCCTTCTTTGCTTTGATTTCCAGTTATCAAAAATGTGGCCGGTCACAGTGGCTCATGCCTGTATTCCCTGCACTTCAGGAGGCTGAAGCAGGAGGATTGTCTCATGCCAGGGGTTTGAGACCAGCTAAGTAACATTGAGACCCCGTCTCTACAAAAATGGATGGTAAATTTCCTTGGACACTTCTGTATTTGTTAAGTTCATCATGTGGAGTGTCTTCTTTAATACTGTATGTCAGTGTAGAGGCAGAGTTCAAGACCTCTACACTTGACCTGCGTGCTCACATATCTACTAAGTTTCTTCACTTCCCTCTATTTTTGGCTTTTGGATTTCATCTTTTTGTTTCAGTTCAAAACTGCTTTTTAAGACATATTTTACTTTCTTTAATAAATTTTAATATATCTCATCCGATATAACAAAATCAGGAGTGCATTACAGGTTTTCTGCTCTGCCATCTGGCCAGAAAAGTAATCTCCTTCTATCATTCTTCATCAAGGTCTACAAATGCTTCTCAAAATGTATCCAAATTTCCTCTCATTAAGCACTATCTGATGACTAATTTCACTTACAGAAAGAAGGATCATTGGAAAAAGAGACATGAATATTACAGATCTTGGGAAAATATCAACAGTTCCATATTAACTTATTGGTATAATACTTTCTTAACAATTTTTTTGAAGTGTAGATTATAGAGATGATAAAACAAGTTTGTGAAGTAAAACATCTGGTGAACAAATTTAAATGATGGTGAATACAAACTTCATGGGCTTGTCCTAAAGGTGCTTCATAAGCAGCATACAGAGCATGCTATCTGAGAGGACAGCATCCGAATATAAAATAACATTAAAAAGTGCTCTCAAAATAACCAAAATAAGTTGATATGGCATGTCCTCGTTAAATAGATAAAAAAATCAATATATTGAGGTTTTAATTTTATCCTTAACCATACATGAAGTTATTTACATAAAGAATAAGAAGTATAAAACTCTCTCTTCTGTTCATGCAATTTGGTAGAGATGGTTCCTGACATCCTACCCTCCCCAAAGTACCTTTCCTCTTCCTCTGCCCATTGGTTTAACAATATCTTTCTCTTTCTATAGGTCTTCACTGAAAAACTATTTCTTTAGGGATAATTTCCCTGGTTTTCTAGAACAAATTTGATGATCCTGGTTTACATTTATCTTGTATCCTGTTCCTTCTATTTCCTAACAGGGATCATATTTATAAGACTGTTCAGCTTCTCCTCATGACTGTAAATTCCATGAGGACAAACAGGGTCCCCACGCTTTATTTATTGCTATATCCCCACAGCCTAGCACTGTTCTTTTTTCACACTGGGACTCAATAACTAGTTGTTTAATCAATAAATTAATAAATATGAACATCTCCATTAGCAGCAATTGTTGCATGAGGTTGGAAGATACTTTGCGTCATTGAAAAACAAAACAAATAAACAAAAAAAAGTGATCCTCTTGCATAATTACCAAAAAATATAAAAAGTAAAATGGTTATACTGATACTAAAAGCTAATTAATAGATTCAGAGAACTTTTATTTAAATGGCAATTATTTATATACTTTATTCAATTCTTTTTTAGATTGTGAATATTTGTCAAAAAGTGTAATGTGTTAGAACACTCTCATCTCAAAGCCCCTCACATATTGACATTCCTTTAAGAAGCTGGAAGACATAGTTTACAAAGAGACCAAATGTTTCAAAAAATGTATACAAGGTACCCAATGGACAATTCATTCTTTTCTCAATTGCAATTTTTAATCTCTTATGTTCAACATTACATCGCTATATGTGGTTAATGTGTAGTCAATATGCAGAAGATACCAAACAAAATTCAAAACAAATACTACTGAAAAACGGGGGGAAAAAAAGGAAACACTGTATTAGTTTTTATACCTGTAAGTGATATGTTTGTGCTGCCACTTCTGTCCTGTTAATGCATATCGCTTTCGACGAATGTGAAATTTGGATCTACCTCTAGTCTGGTCAGGTACACCACATCGAGGCTTCTTCATCCAGCTGCAAAATAGCAGTATATTTCAGTTCTTTATCAGCAATATGAATCATAAAATTCAAAAGGAAAGCTACGAAGAGGTTAATCTGAGACAGTCATGACAAAAACAACAAATCATAAAGTGATCAAAAATCATTAGTTTACTAGTCAGATTCTTTAGATACTTTTTTCTCTCCAATTCATTTTGAGCTAAGTGAAGACTGAGGTACTATAAAGCTTGTAACTAGAATCTACTTTTAACAAGGCATGTAACCTTGAGCTAGTCATTAATCCCTACTGTCACTCATAAAATAAGACTAAGGTGTCTTCCACCCTAACATTCAACAATTATTTTAATCCATTACATGGCTTTAAATTCAGGAGTCAAGAAGGTATATACTACTCCTTTCTAGCTTACCTAGCAGTGTATTGTTTGTTCAAATAACATTTGCATTTCTCCACTTTTTCTTCTTTATGCTTGATCATTAGCACAGTTTTCAAGTATTGGTCATTTGCTTTGGATATTTAATAATAAAATTAAATGCTTAAAAATATTTTTATGAATACGAGTTTCAGCATCACAAAACTAAGGCTTAACATGTTTATATTAAAAAATGCTATTTTCAATTCATTAATTTCAATACTTACACAGATATAATAGTCTAACTTCTCTTCTAGAGAATCTTATTTAACCATTGTCATGTTTTCTTTCTATTTTTGAGTCTTGTCTAAGGAGAAAGATTTTCATGATTTTGAACAGTTTTTCTTTAGTGATTTACAAAATGACTTTAATATTTATTAGTCCCTCTAATTTAATAATCACAAAGCTAAGGCAGAATCTTTATGGTGCTACATGATTCAGAAAATGTAAATGAAAAAAGAATCAATTTTAGGTGTATTTCACCAAGTACTTAACAATTTCCATACTTTTTAAGTAAAAAAGAAATGAATACAGAGATGATTGCCCAATTTCATGTTTACTTTGTGAAAATTAATTAATTTACATGTTATATGGGAAAATCAGCTAATCTGCTTTTATGAACATAAAAATAACTTCATCATACAAAGAAATAATGCCTTTTATTAAGAAAGATGACACTTTGCCAATAAACATTAAAAGTTTCTGCTTTTTTATTCTGTCCCCAGTAATGCAGACATTGTAGTTATTAAATTTAACAAATTCCATCCTAGTTTAAAAACACTGTAGAGTTACTTCAGAAAATCACCCTTCCCCTTTATCAAGTTCCCCAATCCAATGAGACATCTTTTGCTAACTCCTAGGAGGCTATCCACCCCTATGGAGCTAAACTTTCCGGAGAGGAGGCTGGAGACCTCTAAATTTTAATTGAGGATTCCTAAACACACTGAATTTTAGAGCTATTTCACCAGACAGTAAACCACTGAAGGGCAGGGAATCTAGATACTCCCAGTACTTTGCACAATTCCTGGAATATCATAGATATTTAATGAATATTCTTTGAATAGATGGACAGGGACACTGTCTTTTTAAATAAACAATGTTTATTTTTACTGCATATCTTAAAATTCAGATAGAAATTTAACTAACAAATATTAAGTATTAATGGTGTGTCTATGATGACTTAAGTTGCTTTTATATATGGGTATTTCATTAATTATATTCTCAAAAAATGTAATATTCCTAAGGTAGGTACTTATCCTTACTTATCTCACTGAAAGTACTGTAAAGTAATATATAATTTTGAAATATGACTATATTTATTTAATGTGGGATGTGGTTACACTTACATTCAGCTAAGGAAAATATTTAAGTAAATAATCTGGGAAGGGAAAAATTTTGAAATAAATAGGTGGATAGAATCCGGCAAAATAGAATTAGCTTATTTTCAGAATAAAATATATTTGCAATGAGAGTATATTTTCCAAAATTACTGTATTAATATACATAAAATTAAGAGATGAAGACAGTAATTAAAAATTAAATTTATTAATATAAATTTCCATTTTAAATCATGCATGTGTTGAAGCCAATACAAGTTTTCTCAGTGAAGTATGTGCGTCTTCCAAAGGGCAGCGTTTTTAGGGATAAATATTAGATTCCTACGGTAAAAGATATCTTTGCTAAATGCCTTACATATTTCTTCGGCTTTTGTCCACTTCACATAGTTATTTACTTGTGTGCCAACTATTCATTCATTTACTC
Source organism: Lepilemur ruficaudatus (assembly GCA_963574885.1). Classification (NCBI taxonomy): domain Eukaryota; kingdom Metazoa; phylum Chordata; class Mammalia; order Primates; family Lepilemuridae; genus Lepilemur; species Lepilemur ruficaudatus. The sequence goes on along the minus strand of CAUYRT010101269.1, from coordinate 2,671 downwards.
ATTTCTCCTCATTTATTCATCTTAAAATATTTTTGAGCCTTTACATCTTAAGCGATATTATAGGAAGTGTGAATAAAAAGATGAAGAAGGCAAGAGCTCCTTTAGAATACATAGGTAAGACATGCATGATAAAAAAACCACAATATATCAGGATAAGTACTCTCACATCTCCATCTAGATATTCTGTCATAATCTCAATTACATGTAATAAAAAGGAAATTATGATTTTCCTACCCCATACTTGCAACAACTCATCCACTGCCTTATTTCAGCTGAAAGCCTTAACACCTTCTAATGTCCACACTAGACATCCAGGCATCTTCCTCTACTACTCTCTATCGTGTCCAATTAATCACGATGTAGTCTCTCCTGTCCCTAAAATGTCTCTTGTATGGCATTACCGCTTTCCTTTTCATCGCTAATAATAAATCTTCCCAAAGAAAAGGTGTGCTCTCCACATGCTGTCAGCATGAAATGCCTTTAAAGAAGGAATCTGATTCAGGCCTACTTAGTGAGAGTTTCCCCTGTTCCTCTACTTCTCAGGTTTCTACAGAATGAAAGGTCTTCCTGCCCTTGTATACAGGGACCTCTGTCTAAAGGACCTTTTACTCCCTGTTCACTCTGAGGATCCTAATCATTCTTCAGTATTCAACTCACATCGGTACAGTTTACCATCGCAATGCAGCATGTGTTATAAAGTGTATTCTGATTTGTATGTGTCTGTCTCTATCTTCCTCTGACCTATGAGTGAGGGTGGTTAGAGAGCCCAGCATGAGGTCGGTGCCCAGTGAAGTCCCCAATAAGGAACATGAAGCAAATAAACTAAGGCTGCATGTCTTTTTGCATACTGATCTCCCCCACTATCCTATATGCTTCGTGAGGACTTCAGAGCTCTTTCCAACTCTATTCCTTAAACAAATGCTTATTACATGGACATTATGTGGACACTTTTATACAAAACAAAATTATGAAGTAGGTGATTTACATGTAAGAAATAAACATGACAGGCATAATCTACGTAATCTAATATCAGTTAACAATTTGATGCAAAGAACTCTTAGCGAAAGTTGGTCAAGTTGAGACCATTTGATGCTAACGTCACCAATCTTTGTACACAAATATCCTGACAATACGAATCCTGACAGTGTGAACAAAAGTTTAGTTAGTGTCAGCTCTGTAGTCCACAGAGATATTAATAGGTATTACTTTATCAAAATTTATAAAATACCCAAAATATGATGAAAGCACATCATGCCACTGAACATGACACATGTTCAGTGTGTGTCATGATCTGAGCATCATTAACACATGATCTGAGCTAAATCAGTCTTCAGGTTTTCTTTATGACTCCAAATATTTAAAATACTATTTAATTTCATAAGCAGGCAGATTCTTTCTTACACAACTTTCACAGTTCTTAATGGATAGAAAAAATAGTCAGTATTTAACAGGACACATTAATGCATTAAACATTGTCTAATACTAAATGTAAAATTGATGTGTTAATGCTTTTATTCAGGTAGAGTCTGGAAGTTGGTTTTATTTCTAGTTGCTGTTAGACCAGTATGAATTTATTATGTACCAAAATATTAGTTGCATTCAAATATCAATTTGATAAATCACATATATACCTGTATACAAAAGAAGCAAGAATTAAAATATACTACATATGTGTGTACATATATGTATATATATGTGTGTGTGTGGATAGAGAAAGAGAGAGGTTGCAGATGCAACTGGCAACTGGGAAAACTCTAGGTGCCACCTTTTTATTCATCTTTCAATAATTTATTATTTTCAGGCAGTGCTGTTTTGTAAAATATCATTGCTCAAACATACTCATACTTATTTTTTCAGTTGTCATACAAGTGTGATTTTTTTTTTTTTTTTTTTTTTTAGAGACAAGGTCTTGCTCTGTTCCCCAAGCTAGAGTGCAGTGGTATCATCATAGCTCACTGCAACCTCAAACTCCCAGGCTCAAGTGATCCTCCTGCCTCAGCCTCTCACGTAGCTGGGACTACAAGCATGTACCACCATACCTGGCTAATTTTTCTATTTTTTTGTAGAGACAGGGTCTCACTCTTGCTCATGCTGGCTTCGAACTCCTGGTCTCAAGCAATCCTCAAGCTTCAGCCTCCAAAAGTCCTAGGATTACAGGCCAGTGCCTGGACAAGTGTGCTTTTTCTTTACTGACTCATTTGCTAGGAATTTTTTTAAAATTTCTTTCAAAGTATTATGGGGGTACATATATTTTTGGATCACTTGAATTTTATTTGGCATTCTAAAGCAAATAAAGACATAGGGAAGGGACACTGTAGCGTGTGGGGGGTAAACTATGAGAAAGGCATATTTTAATTATCAAGGCGTAAATAATGGCATGGCCTCAATTTTCATAAATAAGTACTGATTTTCAAAATCAACTCAATTTTTTGGAACCCAGAACATTTTTAAATTAGTTGGGCACATCTTTAATGTCTTCATTTAAATTAACTCAACTTAAAAATTAAAAAATTATCTAAAATTAGTATTCTTTTTTTTTTTTTTGAGACAGAGTCTCACTCTGTTGCCTGGGCTAGAGTGCCGTGGCGTCAGCCTAGCTCACAGCAACCTCAAACTCCTGGGCTCAAGCAATCCTTCTGCCTCAGCCTCCCAAGTAGCTGGGACTACAGGC
>CAUYRT010101267.1:0-27279 GCA_963574885.1 Lepilemur ruficaudatus | reverse complement strand
AAAAATGAGCCGGGCATGGTGGCGCATGCCTGTAGTCCCAGCTACTCGGGAGGCTGAGGCAGAAGGATTGCTTGAGCCCAGGAGTTTGAGGTTGCTGTGAGCTAAGCTGATGCCACGGCACTCACTCTAGCCTGGGCAACAGAGTAAGACTCTGTCTCAAAATAAATAAATAAATAAATATTTCAGAGTTTGGATTTTTTCCGTCCACAGATATAATCATAATAAGAGAATAATATAAATACATATTAAATTGTATCCCCTACAAAGGAAGACTAAAGGAATTCTTTTAAATTTTCTGTAGAATATTTACAAAAAATATTATCTCTTAGGTTCCAAGGATGTCCTTAACAAATTAAAAAAGAATTATATAGCTCCAGAAAGGTGGTTTTAAGATTGTGAATTGAGCCCAACAATGATCTCCCCTAATTTTCAAAGTTCCTATAAATTTTTAAAGAAATCTAAGAATAAGAAACCATCTGTAACTATTCTAGAAAACTGAGAAGACTGCAGCTAATTGGCCCAAATTTTACACTTCTGGGAGCTGAAGAAATAGAGTGGAAAATAATCCAAGGAGTGACAAAGAGCCCATGTTCAGTGCCAGACACGGAGAAACCCTGAGAAGAATCTGGAAACACAAGGAGCCCTGGAGAATCTCCAATATCAGAGGGGCAGGGCTTCATGTGCAGATAGGCCGAGGGCGGCCAACGGGGCACCCCAGCACCGTCCTCTGTGGCCTTGATCTTGGCTTTCCTGACGAGAAGCCAGCCACTGCCAACGGATGGGAAGGGTCCCCCAGGTGAAAGCAATGTGCCTTCCTGGTCTTCTGTGCTTTCTCGGGCCGCTGGGCACTGGCCTCTTGCCCTGAAGATGGTGCGTTATTCAGTAGCAGAAGGCACTGACCTAGTCTCAGCACAGTATTATACAAAGCGAGAATTTGAATAAAGCTATTTTTTCAAAGCGAGAATTTGCCATAATCTCCAAATGTGACGTGTGTTCTGTCTTAGTCTATTCAGGCTGCTAGAACAGAAATATCACAAACTAGGTGGCTCCGACACAACACACATTTGTTTCTTACAGTTCTGGAGGCTGGGAAGTCCAAGAGGAAGGCAGATTCCGTGTCTGGCGAGGGGCCTGTTTCCTCACAGACAGCGCCTCTGGGGCAAGGCAGCTCTCTGGGGCCTCTTTTATATGGACACATCTCACCTAGGAGGGCAGAGCCCTCACGATTTAACCACCTCCTAAAGCTCACCTTGGTGAGCAGGTTTCCAACATACAAATTGTAGGGGGGAAGGGGGAGGCCGGGGCATAAAGGTTCAGACCACAGCATTCTCAGATTCCAAAATGCTGAGTTTTAGAGATTAAAGGAAAAATTTGGAGGTAGAGGACGCGAATGGGAAGCCAAACCTCATTTCCATTTTAAAAGAGAGGCCAATCCAGTTTTCTCATTTCCTTTTTATTTTTTTACATTTTGCTGTTGCAGTTTGTTTGTTTGTTTTTCCAGGGGGCAGGGTGAGGGGGCAGGAAATGCTATCTGGGGATTTTTTTGAGTTGTTTCCCAAATTCAAGTTGAATAAAAATAATATATTCTAATGTTTTGTAAAGTGTTTTGAGACACATGCAATATCATGCTCCTTGCATGAGCCCTTTTAATTAGGTAGTCTGGGTATTATTACACCCATTTCACAGATGACAGATGAGAAAACTGAGGCCCAGAGAAATGAAGTGGCTTTCCCAGGGTCACAGAGTGGTAGAGTAGACTTTTGAGTCCAGAACCTCTGACTCTAAGTCCGGTGGTTATTTTTCTTTACCAACAGCTATAAGACCTTGACCTGATTAAATCAACAAACTTTGTGAAGAGCCTTAGCCATGTTGGTGGGAGCCGAGATGATTCTAAAAGAGTGAACATAGCTAATAGGAGCAGCCATTACACATGAACTTTTCTGTTGAGAGCGTGCCCTGATCTTTGACTCATTCTTCTCTTTAATTAAATGGGAGCAGAGTCGGAACATCCACAGCTCTGGTCCCTTCCCCAGTGAGCCTGCCTTCCTGTCCACTCAGGGGGCCGGGAGGGGGTGTGACCAGGCAGCCCATCGCTCAAGCAGGGGCAGCCAGAGTGGCTTCACTGGTGGAGGAGCCAAGAACTGATTGGGCCACGGGGAAGGCGGGTGTCTGCCCCCCTAATGCAGATGAGGTCCCCAAACCTTTCCCACGTGACTCGCCCACGGCTGAGGACAGGCTCTCTGAACTACGGAGCTAGTTGGCTTTTTAGTCCCAGGCTTGGCACCAAGATTTATGTTCCTAGTGTGACCACACTCACCATCCATCACGATTAGTTACAATAAAATCTCTCTTCGCGTTTTTAAAAGCCCTTCCAGTTACGTTCCATTATGCGGTTAACATCTCGCAGATGGTCGGGCTATTGTTCAACCAGGGAACCACTTTTTGATCTCTGAAAAGGTAGGCAGGGAACTAGAGCTTGACCCTCCCAGAGGCCCTCGAGACCCTGAGCCCGGAGTAGAGAAGACAGAACAAAGGAGAGGGGGCCCCGTTCATCCCCCAAGAACCCGGTGGTTGGACGGAAATGAGCGGATGAACAAAGCCGGAGGCTTGGGTTACCAGCCTTTCTCTTGAGGGAAGTTAACCTGGACGCCCTCCGGTCCCAGAATACCCGGTCTGTCCTCACTGAAACAGTTTCACCGCACAGGGACGCCCTGGCAGGCTGGCCCGTGTCCCACTCGTTCAATTAACATTTGATCCAAGCCCCTGCTGGGAACTCAGATGACAAAAGGTGAAGGGACAACTATCGATGTCACCCCCTCCAAACTTGCTGAACCCACCTCCTCCCTCCTCCCTCCTCCCTCCACTGCGGTCCTTACCAGCTCAATGGGTGGTGACCCTGCTGTTCCCCCCGGGAGCCCAGGCCCCACAGTAGATTCTGTCACTGCTCCCAAGTAATCACTGCCCCTGCTTGTGGGGGACCCTACATCCCCCTCACTGCCCTGGCTCCCTATGGGAAGAGAATGCAACATCCGCCCCCACCGCCTTTGACTTTGGGCGTGGCTGTGTGACCTGCTTAGTCAATGACATGTGAGTGGACATAGTGGGCAGCCGCTTTCAGAGCCCTTGCGTGTCTCTGCCCGTTTTCTTCCTGTTTGTCAGTCTGTCCATGACAGAGCCTGCTCCTTCAGGCTGGATCCTAGAACGCGGGGCCGATTCCACAGGCAGCCGCAGTGGACAGCTGACGTGTGATCTCAGTGACAAATAAAGCTGTGCCTTGTAAGCTTCTGAGGTTCTGGGGGGTTTTGTTACTGCAGCATAATCTAATCAAATCTGAAGAATTCAGGCTCCAAATCGGGGGGTCGTCCTTCCACTTTCTTTCCCCCAAGATCCCCATCCACCTGCACCACACCCTGCCATCTCTACCGTCAAACCGTGTCTGAATCCATCCACTTTTCTCTGTCCCTGCTGCCGCCACCATGACCCCCGGGCTCCTGAACCCATCTGGTCCTCAGCTCCCAGTCGGTGTTCTTGCTGCTCTCCAATCCTGTCTCTGCTCAGCAGCTGGGCGCTTTTTCCTTTTTTTTTTTTAAGAGACAGGGTCTCACTCTGTTGCCGCGGCTAGAATGCAATGTGTCATCATAGCTCACTGTAGCCTTGGACTCCTGGGCTCACAGGATCCTCCTGGCTCTGCCTCCCAAGTAGCTGGGATTGCAGGAACATGCCGCCATGCCCAGCTAATTAAAAAAATTATTTGTTTTTGTAGAGACGAGGTCTCGCTATGGTGCCCAGGCTGGTCTTGAACTCCTGGGCTCAAGTGGTGCTCCTGCCTCAGCCTCCCAAAACACGGGGATTACAGGCATGAGCCATGGTATCTGACCTGGACTCTTTTTGAAACAGTGAAAATCCAATGATGTTACTCCCAGGCTTAAACCTGCTTCTAAGACTCCCCACAGTGGTTACAAGAAAATCTCCACCCCTTGCCCTGCACACGAGGCTCTGTGTCCCCGAGCTCTTCACACCTGGTCTCTGCAGCTCGCAATTCTCCCTGCCACGCTCACTGGCATCACCTCCCCAAGCCTCCTTCCTCTTCCTCTATCATGCCAATTCTTCTGCTGTCCACAGATGTCTGCCTGGAATGTTCTTCCTTGATTTGACTTTTCCAGGATCAGAACAAAGGTCACTTCCGCTGGGAAGCCTTCCCTGCCTCCCTCCCTCCCCAAACTCTTTATTTCAGCATGGTGGCTTTTATCACCGTTTATAATAATCTTGTTTGTTGGTCTATTTGCTTTCTGTCTGCCCCCCTCAATCCAGACTGGGAGGTAAACCCCATGAGAAAGGGGTCAATTGTCTTTTCTAGTGTGTTCCTAGTGCCTGGCACATGGGGGTTGATAAATATTTGTTGAATAAATGTTTAAATAAATGGATGAACTTTACTTAACCTTCTCATTTATGGATGAAGAAGCTAATTCCCAAGGAGTTTGTGCCCAGCCAGGACTGCCCCAGTTAGCTGGTGGCAGAGCGTAGAGGGGAGCCCAGGTCTCTGGACCCCAGCCCATGCCTCCCCTGCTACACCACACCGACTCTCCTTCTCCTAAAGCTCTTTGCTGTCTTTCCCTTACTTCCTCCTGTGTTTAACATCCAGCGATACCAGAAACTTCTTTCTGGTGTCTCATATATGGCCCCCAAGCATCAGCTTATACCCTCATGAACTCAACCATCGACCTATTGAGAATCTGGCAAAGCAAATGGCTATGATTCCACTCCCTGCCTGTAAAAGTATGGTGATAATACAACGAACTTGCATCGAGTGCTTGCGTGTGCTAACTCATTTAATCTTCTCTGCAACCAGAGGAAGAATCAGAAGGCTGGACACCGTGGCTTATGTCTATAACCCCGGCGTTTTGGGAGGCTGAGGCAGGAGGATTGCTTGAGGCCAGGAGTTCAAGATCAGCTTGGCCAACATAGTGAGACTCCATCTCTACAAAAAATGGAAAACTTAGCTGGGTATGGTGGCACATGCCTGTAGTCCTAGCTACTTGGGAGGCTGAAGTGGGAGGATCACTTGAGCACAGGAGTTCAAGGCTGTGGTGAGCTATGATTGTGCCACTGCTTTCCAATCTGGGTGATAGTGAGATCCTGCCTCTTAAAAAAAAATAAGAGGCACATAGTGGTTATTTAACTACTGTGTTATACCAACAAGGACAATGGCTTAGTGGATCTCTTTTCCAAGTCACACTCAACCAGAAAGAGCACAACCAGTCAGGCACCTTTCCAGGAAATATACCCATTTGCAAAATCCAACCACACATCTTCCATTCTGTCTCAAGTTTCCTATGGTATTATAAAAAGGACACACAGACTCTGGGGCCAGACAGGCCTAGCTGTGCACCTCAGCTGAGGCCCAGGACTGAGCATGTTTTATCTCATTTAACTGCTAAGGAAATGGAGGCTTAGGAAGGTTGAGTGCAATGTATAAGCTCAGAAGCAGAGGGAATATTCCAGCTTGGGCAGTTTGATTACATGAGTATGGTCAAGACATGTACTCCTTCTGCATTTCAGTTGACTTATCTACAAAATGATCCAAACTAATGATACAAATTCACAAAACACATCTAGTGCTGTGTCTGGCACATAGTAGGCTGTCAGATGGCAGTTGCAAACAGCAAGGTGGCTCCCCCAACATTGGGCACAGTTGCTAGAAATAACTGCCTAGGTTCAACTACTAAGCAGTCAGGGATTTCAGGAACTCCTGAGAAAAGTATTGATCCACTAACGACCTGCCTAAATCACTAGAAAGCCATCTGCAAACAAAACGCCCTTGAGAAATCATCGGTTGTCACCAGCTCTTTAACCTTCATGGCCAGTGGGGTCGAATAGCAAACTTCATTCCCTAATGTCTGGTGCCCACCTCCCCCCCCCACCCTCCGCCAGCTTCCTGAGCCTCTGAGCTTGCTGGCTAACAGCTCTGGGGACAGGACGCTAACCTTTCCAGACCCCTACCTCCCAGCTAAAAAGGAATCGCACCTAATACCAGCCTGGGAGAGCTCCAAATCAGATTCATTTCCTCCAAGTCCTAATAAATGAGAAGGAAGCAGGGTGTTTCATCTCCCGCTTTTCAATTGCGTGATCCATCCTGGGGATGTGGCCGTGAGGCTGGGGAGCATGACAGATGCATCTCATTAGGCGGCAAATCCATCATACCTTCCGTCTCCATTCCCAGTGCCTCCTTGGCCAACCCGTGTCTTGCCTCCCTCTTTCTAAGATCTACTCAGTGGCACATCCACCGGCGAAGCTGCAAGGCAGTGGACTTACAGGCTTTGCTTGAAAACCACCAGGGCTTTCCCCTTGGAAGGCCTTACTTCATTTAGTTCCATTGCAGATCTGGAACTCTGACCGTGCCCAGGCTGCCAAGGGGAAGGCTGGCAGAGGGAAGGAGACCGGGAGGGAGGGTACCAAATGCAACAATCTGATTCTAAACCCCACACATCAGAATTCAGGGATCTTAGTGGCATAGGGAAGGCAGGATGATCTCCTTGAGCAGGCCATGGAAGTCCTCCAAATTCCAGGGTGCCAAGATCTAGCGGAACTCCTGCTGGCTCTTTCCTGCTCTGGGACACAGTAGGTTCCCCAGAGGATCCTGTGAAGACTCCATGGTGTCCTACGATGAGTAAGTTCCACACAAGGCCCATAGTTGGGTTTTGTCAGAAACCAGGAGGGCAAAACCTGTAACTGGTCACTCAAAGACACAAGGGCACTATTGCTCAGACTGTCTACCCTGCAGAGAACAGGACAGAGGGGACACCCCTGAGCCACCAAGGTTAGCAGAGTCTACTGCAGAAACGAATGCAAGGGACAAGTGGGAAGGACTCTCTGCCATCCCAAGCCTGCTGTCCCCAGAGGAGAAAATGGTCACTTGGTCAAACCTTAACTAAAAGCAAGCCACGAGAGCATTGGGAAATTCAAAAAGCCCACAGAGGAGCATTCAATCTGTCTCTACCTATCGGTCTTTTAAATGTTTTGAAGCAAATACAAACTTATACTTGCTCCTCTCAGATGAGGTCGAAGAGATTTGCAATTGGATGTCATCTTAGCCCGTGACGTGTCCCTTGAACGCCTTCCCACCTTCCTTTTGGAAGCAGCTGCCCACCTGTGCGCCACAGCGAAGCCCTTTCCTCCCTTGAGGCCCCCCCGGTCAGCTCGACCGAAAAAACAGCACTTCTTCAACAGAGACGTGCCACCCTCATCTGAATGCCACTCAGTATCATCCTGGACATAAACAAAATAAAAGGGGCTCTTAAAAACCCTTGGACAAATATGACACCAAAAATACAAGATACCAAAGGGAGAAAAATAGACACATTGGATGTCATCAAAATTTAAAACTTTGTCCCTCAAAGGACACCATCAAGATGGTGAAAAGACAAACCACAAAATGGCAGAAAATATTTATAGCTGATAAAGAACAAGTATCCAGACTGTGGAAAGAACATTTACAATTCAACAATAAAAACAGAAACAACTCAATGAAAAGATGCTAAAGATTTGAAGAGACATCTTTCCAAAGATGACACACAAATGGTAAGTAAGTACCTGAAAACACGCTGTGATACTGTGACATGTACATGTGGTCTTCGTCCAGTTTCCTGACATACAACTCCTAAAATCCTTGGAATCACCAAAGTGAGGCCATTTTGTGTGCTGATGAGCTGGCTGATGGCTAGCAGCCCCTAGATTGTTCCAGGACGGGGGTGGGGTGGTCATTGGTGGTCACTGGAAATACCATGGCAGGACTGGAGAATTGGGACCTGCAGCCCCACCCCCCAACCTCTGGGGAGGAGGGAGGGGCTGAAGGTTAAGTTGATCACCAATGGCCAGTGGTTTAATCGATCATACCTACATAATGAAGCCTCCATAAAAATCCAAAAGGACAGGGTTTGGAGAGCTTCCAGATAGCTGAACACGCAGACATTCCTGGAGGGTGTGGTATACTCAGGGAGGGCGTGGGAATTCTGTGCCCCTTTACACATACCTGGCCCTATGCATTTCTTCATCTGTATCTTTTGTAATATCCTTTATAATAAGCCAGTAAATGTAAGTGATTCCCTGAGTTCTGGAGCTTCTCTGGCAAGTTAATCAGACCCAAGGAGGGGATTGTGGGACCCTGATTTACAGCCAGCGGACCAGAAGCACAGGTGACACAACCTGAGGTTGGGATTGGCATCTTGGGTAGGGGGCAGTCTTGTGAGACTGAGCCTTTAACCTGTGGCATCTACCTATCTCCAGGTAGATAGTGTCAGAATTAATCTGCATCAGAGGACACCCATATGGTGTCTGCTGCAGAACTAATTGATTGTTGGTGGGAGAAATCCGCACACATGTAGTCACAGAAGGCTTCCGCGTTGTCCACCGTGGGGTGAGAGCAGAGGGAAAACGGGCTGTGTTTGTTCCATTCAGACATGCTCAAGACCATCAGTCACTGGGCAAATACAAACCAAAACCATCATGAGATACCACTTCATACCCATTAGGATAATTATAATAAAAAAGAAAGATGGACGATAATAAGTGTTGGCAAAGATGTGGAGAAACTGGAACCCCCACGCATGTCCTCAGGAATGTAAAATGGTGCAGCCACTTTGGAAACCAGTTTGGCAGTGTCTCAAAAAGTGGGGCATAGAGCTACTGCTGTACCACCCAGCAATTCCACTTCTGGGTATATAACCAAGAGAACTTAAAACATATGTCCACACTGAAACTTGTACATGAATGCTCACAGCAACATTACTCATAGTAGCCAAAAAGTGGAAACAACCCAAACATCCATCAATTGATGAATAAATAAACCAAATGGGGTCTAGACATACCATGGAATGTTATTCAGCCATAGAAAGCAATGAAGCACTGATATACAGTGTGGATGAACTTTCAAAACATTACGCTATGGGAAAGAAGCCAGACACAGAAGGCCACACGTTGTATGATTCCATTTATGCTAAAGGTCCAGAATAATAAAGTCTATAGAGACAGAAAATGGATAAGTGGTTACCAGAGGCTGGGAAGGGTGGGTGGAGGGATGAAGAGAGCTTGGTTAATGGGTACAAACAGACAGTCAGACAGAAGGAATACGTTCTAGTGGTGGACAGCACAGTGGCGTAACTATAGTTAACAATAATTTACTGTGTATCTCAAAAGAGCTGGAAGGGAGGATTTGAAACGCTCCCAATACAAAGAAATGATAGATGTTTGAGGTGATGAGTGTCCTAATCAGCCCGATATGATCACTACACATTGTGTGCATGTACCAACATATCACATGGACCCCATCAATAGCACAACTGTGTATCAACAAAAATAAATAAAAACAACAATCACTGAATGGTACACTTTAAGAGGATGAATCTTGTCTTCTTTTTGGGCAGGAACCCAAAAGACAGTGTGTTTCCCCACAGTGGCTCTTCTTCATGATGGAAGACGTAGCCCTGGTGCCCCAGGAGGTGCCCAGGAGCAAAGTGAGAGGCGTGGGAGGTGGAGTTGAGAGATGGGGGCAGGCGACAGCAGGGGACCACGCTTAGCGTACCCCAGAGGAAAGGGGGAGGGGCAGGGCGCTGACTGTCCTGGCAGCTGACAACCACTTCGGGAGTCAGCTCCACACGTTCCACTCCTCGCAGCCCTGGCTCTAGCAGAGCGGTCATCTGTAACAGGCGATCAGAGCTCCTTCGGATCCAGCAACCCACCGGAGCTGGGGAGGCCAAGCTTCCTGCAGCCCCAGTTGCACTGGCCACACCTCCAGGCCCTGGACCTCCTCGTGGGGACAGGAAGCAGCAGCCCCCGGCATCCAGGTCCAAAGGCACACTGCTACGGAGCCATGGTGCCACTCTGGTTGTCACTCTGGGGCACTTCCAGCGCCAATGGATGTCATATTCGAAGATGGAACTGACAGGACCAGAGTGACCAGACACCGTCGGCCTGGGTCTATGTCACAAGGCCTTCGCCTCATGGGGCCCAGATCAGTCTTCAGGGAGTCTGCGCAGAGCCATCGCTTGGCAGAGCCTAAAGAACTTTCCAAAACATTAGGACTCAGTTTCAGCCCTAGTAAAGGCTTAGTTCCAATAAAGATACTGAATTTTATAGTTGGGCTTTCTGGGTTCCTAGGGAAACTTCTGGATAAAGTCATGTAATCATGTTGTCATTTAAATAGCACATCCAAGAGAACCTAATTCCGAATACCATAAACCAAACAGCAGCACGCTGCACAGAGGTAGCCAGCATTCGGGATGTGGCTTGCGGGAACGGGGCATCCTGCGCATGAGGCATTATTGTCTGCGTGACTCCATTTCAGGGGTGCCCCACCCCCAAACAGTTTCCTCACTGGATTTTGAACTTGTGCCATTGGCAATGTATTCCTCCCTCCCTGTGTTTAAACAGCAAATACTCCTGGGAGGTCTCACGCACTTGTCAGTATCACATAGCGAGGACTTCAGTGGGGGAGAGGGATTGCAAGAAGGGGCATTCGCAAAGGGGTGCGAGACACAGGAAGACAAGGTATAAAAGGCTGAATTCATCCATGTCACAACTTTGCCACGGGCTGCTTTCATACCTACAGCCAAACTGAATGCATTTTTCTAACCTGTGGAGACAGTGACAACTGTGGCTTCATTCCTACTTGGCAAAGGAAGGGTCAAGAAGAAATTGGGACCACAGTGAGATATCACTTTGTACCCCCTAGGATGGCTACTATCAAAAATATCGAAAACACCGAGTGTCGGTGAGGATGTGGGGAGATTGGAACCCTTGTGCATTGCCGGTGGGAATGCAAAATGGTGCAGCTGCTATGGAAACAGCATGGCAGCTCCTTAAAAAAATCAAACATGGCATCACCATCTGATCAAGCAATTCCATTTCTGATCATACGTACAAAAGAATTGAAAGCAGGGACTCAAACAGACACTTCCACCCATATTCATAGCAGCATGACTCACACTAGCCAAGAGAAAGTAACAACCCAAATGTCCATCATTGGATAAATGAATATATAAAATGTGGTATGTGAAACAAAATATACAATGGAATAGTATTCAGCCCTCACAAGGAATGAAATTCTGACACATGCTACAACATGGATGAACCTGGAACATACTATGTTCAGTGAAACATGCCAGACACAAAAAGGCAAATACTATATAATTCCACTTACATGAGGTACTTAGAATAGTCAAGTTCATAGAGACAGAAAGTAGAACAGTGGTTACCAGGGGCTGGAGGGAGGGGAAATGGGAAGTTACTGCTTGATGGGTACAAAGTCTCAGTAGGAGAAGATCGGAACCTTCTGGAGATGTCCAGTGGTGACGGTTGCACAACAATGCGAATGTATTGAATTCCACTGAGTTGTGCACTTAGAAATTGTTATAATGATAAATTTTATGTGGTATATATTTTGCCACAAATTTTTTTTAAAAAAAAAAAGGGAAAGAAAAGAAATTTGGTAACTAAAATGTAGGCTTCCTTTCTCTTTCCTGTAGGAACAGTTACAATTGGAGTTCTGATTAGAACAGAAGATGTGTCAGTTGGGACAGGCCAGGCTATGCCAGGTAACAAGCATCCTCACAATTCCACTCATGCTACCTGGCCATCACAGGTTGTCAGAGTGGCTCACCCTACTCATTCAGGGACTGCAGGTGATAGAGAAGCACATGCAGAGGCCTGAAGGTCTTGCACCAGCAAGTAAATGCTTTGGTTTGAACATGACACTTTTGCTCAAAACTCTTTGGCCAGAACTCGTCACATGTGCTACCTAAGGCTGGGAAATGCAATCGTTCCATGTTCTCGGAAGGTGGGGAGCCGGAAGTCTTTGGCAAACAGTATAATGATTATTGTAGAAGTAAATAGAAAGCCCAGGGCAGAGATGCCTCCGTTCCCTTTGACACTGAAAATATTCCTCTGTTACATCACCATTTATTCAGCCATCTAGTCACTTATTCATTCCAAAAACATTTTTTGAGGGTCTACAACATGGAAAGAGCCTTCTTTGTGCGCCTGGTCACTTCGTGACATCACAGATGATTTCGGTTCTACCAAGGGAAGGTGCAGTCTCCAAGTCACCAAAAAAATCCACAGAGGGGTGTGTGGTCTTTGGTTTTAGCCAATCCTGTCTCCTCAACCACCTGGTCAAGGGCTTCTTTGGGGCTCTGGTCACTTCGTGCTACCTGAGATACTCACCAGCTACTTATGTGATGGAGGCAGCCAAGCTCTGAGGATCCTGGCAAGCCAGGAGGATGAAGGCTCCCAGAGGCGGCAAGTGCCCTGCCTGCCCCACTGGAAGAGGCATAAGAACCTCTCTCCGGAAGCCTCTTGTCTGGAATCTCGAGCAAACACTGAGTTGGGGCAACACATCTGTAGCTTCCCCAGGACTGCGGTAGCGCCCAGGCTCTACCTTGCAGCTACCCAGAAGTCCCAGCATGCTTCTCGTCTGGAACCTTCCCAGTCTGTCCTCTCATCTCCACACTCCCTGTCCTCTAATCTCATTCTACAGCGTCCTCTGGAACCTTCATTCCATTGTAAAAAGCGGCCCAGCATCCATTCATCCATTCAGCAAGTGCTCACTGAATGTCCTGCGTGCCAGGCCCTAGTCCAGATGCCAGAGACACAGCAGCGGACAAGACAGACAACCGTCCCTGCCTATGTGGAACTGCCGCAGTGACCCGCATAAGATGTACCGGGGTGTGGCATGGAGGTGACGAGACGCACTTCACAGTCCCCTTCTGGGCTCTGTCCCACCCTGCCTTAGCCAAACACTCCAGGATGAATTGCCTTCTACAAACGTCCTGCTCTGCTCCCAGCAAGTGGCTGGCCACCTGCCCCGTCACCGAGAAAACGAGGCCTCCAGATGTAAACTCTCCCACCCGACTCCCTCCCACCTCCCAGAACCACGGCTTCTCCCAGCACTCTTTGAGCTCTCCTGAATCCTTCACTTTTGCCCTATATGCAGGACCCTCCCTCCGTATCTCTAAGCATGCCTGAGATGATTCTCCTTTAAAAATTAGAATTTAGTCCCTTCAGAGCAGAGGAGGGACAAAAAGAAACAATACAAACATTAGAATTTAGAATATTAAAAATATAAATTTCCAAATCGGTTTTGAAAGCATGAAATGTCCAGCAACTGGCGTGAAGGCAACTGGATACACTTGTGGGGGTGGCGTTGGGGAGGGAGAAAGAGCCAGAACCTTTCCTCACATCCTTCACCAAAGTAAATGTGAGCTGAATTAAAGATTTAAAGGCAAAAACATAAAACAAACAAAGTCCCAGAAGAAAACAAAAACAAAGAGTAATTTATGAAGGAGAGAGCTTGTAAGACAGAAACAAGAAGCAATAATAGAAAAATATTAATATATTTGGCTATATATGAATGTTTATATATGATAAAAGCCACTATATATGATAAAAGATACTGTAAGTATCATTAAAAGACAAATGATAGACTGGAAGACAATATTTGTGACACATACAATGAACAGAGGGATACTATCCAAAATATACAAAGAGTTCCCACAAATCAATAAAAAGGACTGAGTTTATTTTTTAATGATAAGGGATGTGAGCAAGTAATTTGCAAAAGAAGAAATTGAAATGGCTAACATGCACATAATATATGCTCAAAAAAATACCCTTTCTTAACCCTCTCTTTTATTCCTTTCTAATACAGATTATTTGAAACAGCAAGATGGTCTACCCATGTGTCCACTCTGTCTTCTCTTAAATCCGTTGCAATCGAATCTTGACTCCAATCCTCCCACTAGAACTGCTAAGCAAAGGCACCCGTGGAAGCGGGTTAGCTCCCTGGAAGGACCAGATGTATTTGGAAAATGATAAACGCTGTCCGATGGGAACCAGAGGCTCAGAAGGGCTGCGGGTGGAGTGGAATCAGGCTGGGATAGGAGATAGCACTAGAGAGGTGCTTTGGGACCTGTCGGGCTGCGGGCAATAGGGTTGGTTATTCCTTTAGAGGAAGCTGCTTTCGGCCACTGCTGTGGATACCGGACCAGAATGGCCACGCTAGGAGGCTGTCGCCAATGTCTCAGTGGAAATAAGAAGGGGTGGAGATAAGAAGCTGGTTAGCGCAGGACCAGCAGGATTTGGAGGCAGCTGGGGGGACGTGACTGTTCTAGAGGGTTGGGGAGTGAGCAGGGAGGACCAGGAGGGAGCCGAGGACAAGCCTGAAGCAGCTCTTCATAGCAGAGCGGCTGTCACCGTGAGAGCGGGTTCCAGACCCGAGGACATCTCTAAGGGATGATTAGTCATTCACAAGGCCTTCCTAGGAACACCTATCTTGCTTTTAAAGAAAGACCAAGAAAAGAACGAGTTGTCACTAAGTCGTATGGTGTTTCCAAGGATCTGGCTGCCGAAATACAACACGTGGAAATCTAGACGTTGATAAAGTATTATTTGGGGAG
Organism: Lepilemur ruficaudatus; assembly: GCA_963574885.1. NCBI lineage: Eukaryota > Metazoa > Chordata > Mammalia > Primates > Lepilemuridae > Lepilemur > Lepilemur ruficaudatus. The sequence goes on along the minus strand of CAUYRT010101267.1, from coordinate 12,832 downwards.
ATATTGGGACCAAATAAATAAATAAATAAAAAATCTGAATTAACTATCTGATGCCCTATAAAATAAGTCTTTAAATATTTTATAGGATCCCTCATCCCCTAAACACAGTCTTCATAAGCCAGCAGACAGCCTTCTTCATGTTCCTGCTCCCCCAGGAAGCGGTTACTCGAGAACATGAAGTGTTTTCTGCAGCCCGAGTCGCATTAATTGTGGTCTCCCTGGGACGACAGCGGTGCTGGCCGAGTGAGCTCCTCGTCCCTGCGTGGATTCCTCGCCCTCCCGTACCAGCCGGGAGCCCTCATGAAAGAACAATAGATTTATAATGTGAACCAAACAAAGGAGTCGGGAATGAACCGCTCTTGGAAGTAAGTAGGTCAGGACACAATCAATTTCCAAATTTAAAATTATGTTTGAAAAATGTCCCTTTAATACAGGAGCCTGCTTTGGCCCTGTGGGGGAAGGTACGTCCAGTCTAAAGTTCCTGAGTGGCTGCTTTATCAGGTAGCCTGAAGTTTACCCTGGAGGTTAAGCAATAAAATGGAAACAAAAATAATTTAACAGTTTTGCAGTTAGTTTAACCCAGCAACAGCTCCTTAAATAGCTTTCACCTTGCTGGAGCTTACCAGCCTCATAAAGCTACAAGATGCATTTCAAAGCTATGAATTTGCTAAATAGAACTTCATTTCCTCTTCTTATTAGAGGTAATTAAATTTATTAGACGTCAGTAAAAGCCTTGTAAACAGAAAATATGAATGCTTATAAAAGTCTGCCCTCTCTTTTCAACCTAATAATTAAGATGCGACGAGAAAGCAGCTAATAATAGCTCGTAATTTATGAGGTGCCATTCAACCCTGAATCTGAGACATATTGTAGAGGTATTAAACACTGAAATGAAAATAATACCCACTGAAACACATTATTTATTAAATACATAACCACTCGGAGAAATAAACACATCACACAAAGAACCTGATATTTCTGATGGAAACAGTATATATATCACCTCTTGCTTCGGCTGTATTACCCATCAAGTCAAATTCTTAAATCAAAGTCACAACTTGTTTAAATGCAAACTGCCTGTGGCGGCCCAGCAAGCCCCAAATTTCCACTAGACATTCACCTTGATATCGGTTTTCAAAGACTGAGTCCCTGTGAAGTTTTTTTTTGCCATTATTATTGTTTTTAACATTCTCAAAAGAAAAGAAATCCCCCGGCAAGCATTACAGAAGCAGAACGAGAAGAGAAGAGAAAGATTCTAGAAAGAATAGTGAGAATTATACGTTAATGGAAAAGTGTCCCAGCCTCCAAATGCACGTCAACTTGGAAGCCACTGCAGGGTCAATACCCCCCACCCCACCCCAATGACGTTACCTAACCCCAAATGGAAGTTTAAGATTCTGCTAAAACTTGTACTTGGAGCTCTTTAGAATACACGATTATGGAAACTTTAGATATCATATTTCACTGATTCAAAGGGTCCCTTGATTTTAAGGTCCACCATTATTTTATGTATCACTAAGAAAGAAAAAAAAACCACTGCCAATTAAACTATGACATGTCATCATCGTAAGATGCATCCTGATTTCAGAGACATTAAAACTGAAAAAAATATGCACTTTAGAATCCACAAAATACAGTCCATAAAACTAGATGATGGGACTTAAAACTGTTACCTTGGTTCTGGTATGTGAGTTATATCTCAGTAAAACTGCTATTAAGTACGTTATTTTGGACTTAATGTTGAAAAACCCTAATACTCAATTTTGTAGAGGGTAGTCAAGAAAGGGCTCACTTTGAAGGTGACAGTTGAGGAAGGATCTAAAGGAAATGAGGCAGTGGCCCCCATGGCTATCTGGAGAAGAGGGTTCCAGCAGAGCAAAGAGCATGTGCAAAGGCCCTGAGGTGGCATGTACTTGGTGCAGGGAGAGATGGCAGGGAGTGGGGAGTGGGTAAAGAAGGTCACAGGAGATGAGATCAGAGGGGTGACAGCAAAAATAAAAGTTTTCTCTAGTTTTCTACGATGCTGAACAAAAAATTTCTAAATATTCTTAAAAAGATCACTTGGGGAGAGTGGGGTTATCCATCAATTTCACTCCAAAACCCTGCTTTTATAGCTTCTAGAATAGTTCCAGAATCAGTTTGCCTTAGCATCTCTGCTATCCTTGATGGTGATCCTCCCCAGCGTCCCCGTCACACACAGATACTATGCTTGAAAGAAGTCCCCCTCCTCCACCTTGGTTTCAGAGATGACACGTTAATGAGCCTCCAAGCTCTGAAGGGCATGGACTGCTTTCAAACAGCAGGACTCCTGAGACGGCACCTTTGCTTTTCACCAGGGATCCAGCATTGCCCTGTTCTGTACAATAATGCTCTTGCAGACAGAAGCTGCCTTCCAACCCAAAGGTACCACCCAGCACCAATGAGCAAAGCTTCTCACTCAAAAAGCCAGGTTTCTCATTCAGTAATAATTAACAGTTTTTAGCAATTACTATGAGTCTTGCACTATACTAAAAGCTTCGTATACTTTTGCTTTTTACCCTCAAACAATCCTATGTCACAGGTGTTGTTAGTAGCCCCATTTTACAGAAGGGAAACTAGAGTGCAGAGAGGTTATGCAACTTGCCCAGGGTCACCCGGCTGTCCGTGTGTATGTAGAGGGCTCTGGAATTGGGGTACAATTTACCCCAAAGCTCAGGTACCTAAGCACTCAGCTACAGGGCACTGTTCTCAAATGGCAGCTGGAAATAACTCTGTCTCCTGCCTTTCCAGGTCTGGTATCTTCTCTGTTTGGTGGACTCAGTACCTTGCACGGAATTGAACGTGTCGCTAAGGTCAAGTTGGAAGAGACAGATGTTAAATGTTCAGGCTCTGGAGCCAACTGCCTGCGTTTGAGTCCCACCTCTGCCAGCCACCAGCTGTGTGACCTGGAGCAAGTCACTTAGCTTCTCTGTACCTAAATTTTCTCACCTGGAAAGTGGAGATAAAAGTCATAACTACTACATGGGTTTGTGACAGTTACGTGCGACAGTAGCGTGCAGCACCCAGGACTGCACCTGGAATGTAGAGAACTCTGAACACCTGGGAGCCTGTTGCTCGCATCCGCGGGCTTCAAAAGACACGTAGGAGCATGGGCTCAGCCAGCGTATCCCGAATACGTTTGGTTAAAAGGCCATTTTAGCTTGCCAAAGGTCCCAACCTGTGACCAACCATCCTACCTTGTCTGAAAGAGGTTCATCCCAGTGGCTGGGGAGATGAGTTTCCTTCTGGAAGCATTCACGAGGAGGTCCAGCAGCATCCAAGGGATGTCAACTCACCTGCATGAAGTTCAAAGCCTGGGCGGGCAGTTGTGCTTCAGGAGTGGAGTCCCACCTCGCGGGGTGTCCATGCATGAAATCATGCACGGTGGAAACTTCTCCTGAGAACCCCCTAGTGAGCTGCCATGCTGGAAGCCAGCCTATGTCTCCTGGTCGGTTATTTTGTTTGGCTTTTTATCTTGGAATAATTATAGAATCACAGGAAGTTGCAGAAAAAAAATATACAGGGAGGTCCTACGTCCTACTTACTCTCCTCTCCAGTTTCCCTCGATGGTAACATCTTGCGTAGCTAGAACACAGTACCAAATCCAGGAAATCAACACAGGGCGGTGCCGTCATAGAGCTGGTTCTGTTGACTAGTTTTACATGCACTTGCATGCGTGTGCACACGTGCACGCACGGTTCTGCATGACTATCCTGTGTGTAGATTTGCACCATCCCTGCCACAATCAAGACACGGAACCCTCCCATTGTCACCAGGCTCCTCTGCTGCTACCTGTTCACCGCCACTCCCACCCCTCCTTCCTCTCCCTAAACCCTGGCACCCGCTAATCTCTTCTCCAGCTCCGTATTTTCATTGTTTCAAGGTCACATAAATGGAATCACACAGCATGTAACCGTTTGAGACTGGATTTTTTCAGAGTAATTCCTTTGAGATCCATCTGGTAGCTCATTCTTTTTCACTGCTGGGTAGTAGCCCACGATCTGGATATACCTAAGTTGAACTACTCACCCACGGAAGGGGCTGTTTACAGTTAAAGCTGCTACAGACATTCGTGTACCGGTTTTGTGTGAACCTGCGTTTCACGCCTCGGGACAAATGCCCGAGTGCAGTCCCTGGGTCATACGGTGAAGTGCATGTTTAGTTTGATGAGAAATTGTCAGACTATTTTCCAGAGTGGCTGTACCCTTTTACACTCTTGTCAGCAACGTGAGAGTGACCCAGAGTCTCTGCATCCTCACCAGCATGCGGTGTTTTCACTGTCTTTAAAATTGCAGCCATTCCCGCAGGCGGGTGGTGATACCTCACCGTGGTTGCATTTGCCTTCCCCGATGGCTCGGCATGCCAAACATCTTTCCCTGTGCTTGTTTGCCACCTGTTTATCCTCTTCCAAGAGATGTCTGGACAGTTTTCCGTCCGGTGCTGGAACAGATTGTTCTTCAGCTGAGCGCCAGATGACGTCCGGGACTTGTGCTTAGAAGCCACGTGGTAACCTCGATTCTCTGCTGCTGTCTCCTGCCGCACATGCAGGCTGTGACTCCCCGAGTGCAATCTGGGGATGGAATCCAGACACTATGATGCCCTTTGGTGCGTGTCTGCTGAGCACAGACAATCGAATTCTCTAGTGAACTGTTTGTGATGTGACACCCCTGTCTTAGTGGCCTCATGACCCCAGGCCAGTGGGATCCGACTTCAGTCCAGTGCCCACGTCCATGTGCACCAAGCCCTCCAGTCTTCCTTGACCTCCATTGGCCAAAGCCGCTTGTCTTTTGTGATTCTGCTGTCTGGAGCTGGGCTGGGCCTGGACCCCTATATCGAGTGCCGTGTGGCTTGGCTGGGCCCTGACCCCCACTGTGGCCTTGCTATACCTTCCTTGGGGTGCTTCCTCTCAAGATCCCCCTTTAACCAAGACTTTCTGTAGGCCCCATTGGCGGGCAGGCCCCAACCACCAGCTCAGATGCCTTGGCTAGCACATCAGTGCCTCCTTGATCCAGTGTCTCTTTGGGACGTTAGCTTTGGTGACCAAATTCTCCCCAGCCCCACCCATTCTTAGCTTCTCTTCTTACCTGCTGCTAAGGTCGCACCATGATCATAGTCAATTCACCTCACACAGCACCAGAGCCGTGAAAAAATTCAGGACAGGGTGCAAAATCGGGTGTGAATGGTGAGAGGCAAGTTTTGGGGGGGTGAAGTCGGAGAGAGGTTGGGGTAGATTGCAAACAGCCTTGTAAGCCATGGCCAGAAAATCCAAAGGGAAAGGCGGATTGGGGAAATTTTAAAGCAGAGGATGGTGATGATCAGATTAATTTGCCTTAGCAAATAGTCTGCTAACTAATGTTTATTGAGCACCTATTATGTGTCAGATAAAAGTAGCTGGATTGACAGCTAATAAACATCAAGTGATCTGGGTGAAATGCAGTGTTATTATCAGTGCTGTGGAACGCAATAAAGTGGAAGTAAAGATTTAATTCTGTATGCCCTTCCCTAGACTAGTATTTCATAGTCCAATATGAAAACCAAATTTGACAAGTAAAATTGTATTCATAACCACGCTGGTAACAGAACAAATGAAAATGATCAACATGGCACGACTTACAAGTGACTCAAGGATTCAGGTGGCAGGAGAGGCAGGGTGGAAGGAGGGTGCCAAGGCACTCCTGGGGGGTTCGGGGGCAGAGGCAGAGGCAGAGGACCCAGGCTGCGAGGAGGCGAAGTGAACCGCACAGAACCCCCAGGACAGAGAATAAATCAACGGCAGCGAGGCCCACCGGGCAATCAGTCCACTCTAGGATTCTTAGCTGTAATCATAACACCAAACGTAAATGGGCAATTTGAAACTTGTTAACAGAAAGGCTAGGAGCCAGGGGCTTCCGGGTAATACGGCAAGCACAGAGTAAGCAGCAGCTGTTTCACTGACCCTTCATGATGACACTCTTTAGATGGCCCTGTATGGTAGAAAGTGTGGACACCCTCTGCCCCCCCCAAAAAATAGAAATAGAAATCATAGACCAGATTACCACCCTCCTAATGAGGCATTAGAATAATCTCAGCACTGTTTCCCAGGCTCAGGAGCTCTGGGAAAAGATTCTTCACCGGACTGCTGAGCAGTTCCGTGCGGAGGGAAGGTCAGACTTCAGCCAGCTTCCCTGCAGACCTGCCTTCTGTTGAGACGCAGTGTCTGAACCCGAAAGCCAGGGGACGGCTCTCCACCCTCGTGAGATGGCTTCTCACTGTCTAACTCAGGCATCTTTAATTTAGGAACAGCCTTAGGTTTTGCTTCTGGGTCTGTCTGATCCTCAATAGTGTTGCGTTTGGATGCCTTTATCCACGTTTCTGCACAGTGAGGTGTTAGGTGAGTATTTTGGTTGGGAGACCCCAGTGATAGTTATCATCATAATTTATATGTGTTGAGTGATAACTAGTACTAGACATGGTGCTGATCACTTAACACACACCATCACAGGTGCTACCACAACCCTCTAAGCTAGCCCACAGGTCAGCGAACCTTTTCTGTAAAGGGCCAGGGACTGAGTATTTGAGGCTCTGCGAGCACTCGAGGCCGGCACAGCCACTCGGTTCTGCCGTTCCAGTGCGAAAGCAGCCACGGGTGACCAGTAAACAGATAAGCGTGGGTGCGTTCCAATAAAACTTTATTTTATTAAAACAGGTCAGGGGCCACGTTGGGCTATGGGCTATCCTTTGCTGACTCCCGCTCTAGATTTTACTGTTGTGACTTTTGCTTGATCTGCCAGTATTTTGAATGAGGAATCTTGGCCTCTTTGATTTTGATATCCTGCATCACAAATTCCAGTGGCTCCTATGTGAAGTTAAAATCACCCAAATCTTGCGGATCTTTGTGGCCCAAGGAAAAAATAATTAATAGCACACAAACCATTTTCTAGATTAACAAAGTTTCTCCTTTCTGGGCTGGAATCTGAGCTGATGGGTTGTTCCTGTTTTCGTAAGTGACTTGGAACCACCTTCCTCTTCAACACACCATAGGATGTGAAAGTGAATTTGGGAGGTGAGTTCAAGAATGTTCCGTCTTCCTAAATCTCAACAGACATCAAAACCTGAAATCCAGTTTCTATAATTGACCTTAAACAACTTAACTTCTCTCATCTGGGCTTCAATTGCCCCATCTGTTAAATGGGTGTGATGTATTAAAAACTTCTCTTTAGGATCCATGCCTTTGCAAATGTGGTAACCATTGCTTCTTTGACCAAGCTGCTCTCTTATCTTAGGCCCCCTGTTAAAATGATCAAAGGGCAGAAACCAGAAATGCTGGAAGAATAGGACAGGGACCTTGTGTCTCTAGCATAGAGCCTGGCATTTAGGAAGGCATCAACAAGTGTCTGTTAGAGGAATCCATTCTGGCTGAGGCTGACGAGTCAATACTACCAAGAGCTGGCAACATGGCAGCCCAAGGAGGGCCTGTGGCCTTGGTTAGCTTCCTTACCTGGCTCTTCCTAAGTTCCTCCTGCTCACCAAGCTATGTCCCAGCAAGGATGCCCCTGACACAGCCACACTTCTGTTGCTTTGTGCTGGGCACAGAGTTTTGCTGGCCGAGGGCTGTCAAATTCTCTTCGATTTTGGCCTCAGCTGGGCTTCATGCTTTCAGAAAAATTCCCCCCACTGCCTTTCACTGGAGCACCTTGGCAGGGATGCCTCTCCCATTCTGCAAGCACAGCTCCCTTAATGGGCACAGAGAAATGGGAGAAAGCTCCGGAAAAAAAAATAACCTGACCCCATCTAAACCTTGGGAAATCTAACAGGGTCTGCATCTCTTTGAAAAGTATAACACAGACATTTATGGTCGAAGTGAAACCATGCTTTTCATAGAGGACTGGAGACAGCAAATGGAGCTTTAGTCATACACAGTTAGTTTCAAACTTATGTCGCTGCTCACAGGGAGAAATCAATGTATAGTATATTAAAAACAATCACTGTGGCCCTTAAATGATCCAATAGTTTAGCTTTGAATGCATTCAAGCTAATGGGGGCTTTAATGGCTTCTGACAGATCATTCCATTGATCAAGGGGCATGTATGAAATACGCTGCCTACTAAACTCTGTTTTGATTTGGAGAAAAGAAAACTAAACGTCCATGGTAAACACGGCTTGATTGTTCACATGTTCACCAAGCTCTCTCCCAGCCTGACCCTGCCCGGGTGCAGAGGAGCGGAGGACGAGGGGAATCCTATACACCTGGCTTGCTTCTTTCCCGACTCTAATCAAGGCGTAATCAACTGGAAATCTCTGTGTGCGGAGTTGGGGGGCAGGCGGAAGGAGGGTGACCAGAGGTCCAGTTTTCCGTGTTGGATGAGTTACGAGCAATAGCTTTAGCTGCTCTGAGAAATTGATTCATCCCTTGTGGGTCTTGGGGGTTTGTAGGTTAACTGTGTTTGCTCCAAAGTGGAACAAACTGAATTCCCTATTTGAAAGGATAACCAGGTTTTTCAGTCGGGGGCAGCAGTTTTTGCAAAGAAGCACATGAAAACATGCTCCGTCCGCCGTGTGTCCTGAGGTTCCTCCGAGATTATTTTACGAAGCGCTTAACGTACCTCTTACTCAAGTATGGGGTTTCTCCCCAGGTACGTGGAGTCTGAAAAAACTAAAGACGACGCCTCCACATTACTCATGGAGGCTATTCTTGCGCAAGAGGTGTTTATATTTCTCCACGCTCTGGCTGCCTGCTGTGGCCTCGAGAGCGAGCCATATGCCACTGCTGTGTCAGACGGGCCTTGCCCGAGCAGAGATAATAAATGTGGAAATTCTTCCATTACCCACCGACATTAAACAGGTTTCACAAATAAATAACAGTAATCCCCCTCCATTGGACTTGTGCAGGACTTTGGCATTGACAAAACCCTTGCAAATGTCATCTCCTCTTACTGGCTACACCGTCATGGTAATTTTTACCTGTGGGGACTGATCTGGCTCGTAGACCCTCTCTTCTCTCGGAGGCTGGGCAGGGTAAGTGGGGTGCCCTTGAAATCGACACCGCTAAGAAAGTGATCATCTGTGGTCTTCAATCTTTAACATGCAGCAGTTCCGTGCGGGGGAGCTTCGTGCCACGGTCGCTGACCAAGCGGGTCAGAATTTCCCCGAGCACACGGGGTCTGGAACCACAGTACTTTTCCTAAACTGCCTGTAGAATGGCCTTGACCCTTGTGTCCCCACCTTGCTGTCCTGGGCCAGCACTTTCCGCCTCTCAGCAGGAAGCCACCGCACTCACCAGATCAGAAACAAAGGGAGACCCTCACGCTGGAAGCGCTTCATTTGTATTGGTGCCATGTTTAGTCAGTGGCTTTTGTAAAACTGATGAATTTTGTCTAAAGGCAAGTGCAGACAGGCAAACAGATCTGTATCTGCTGTTATCCATTTAGCTTGACACACATGTGCAGAGGAACTATTTTACCTCGGCTCTTGCAGGATTGATGAAAAGTAAATGCAAGCCAAGTCACGAGCTGCATCATTGGAAAAGAATCACTGAATCTAATGTGGGAGGTTAATTAATGCTTCCCTCCCCTTGAAATAGACTGACCCTGGTACTTAGACATTCAGAGTCAATAAACAATTGTTGTACACAGATCATCCATTAGAAGGTGACGGCAAGAATTTTTTTAAGCAAATCTAAAATTGCAGTGGGTGACCTACTCCCGCTGTAGTAATGGGAGTCCTGAAGCATCATTTTTCATAGTATCTCATTTATAAAAAGTTCCATGCCATCTGCCTGGCAGCAGACGGAAGCCGCGAAGAGCAAATGGGATAATATGGGATGGGAACATAACATTCTTCTTAAACAAACCTCAGCTAGCTTTAGTCTCTTTGAATATTTTGGTTGGGATGATATTTTTCATCATAATAATTTACATGCATGGAGTGATTATTAAGTGCCAGACATGATGTGAAATCACTTAATATACATGATCGCAGGGGACAGAGCAATCTAATGAGCTAGACATTATCATCAACCCCATTATATAAACAAAGACTGGAGCACAGAGAGGTTAAGGGATTTGCCCGAGTCAATAAGCTACAACTGTCATCGTAGGAGACTGGGTTAATAACAGTAGCTCGGACCTCACTGAAGACCTGTGCGTGCCAGGTACCGGGGGAAGCAGTTCACATGCACATTAACTTTCCGAATCTTCACGACCACCTTAGGTGGTGGATTCCTATTACTCCCATTTTGTAGACGAGAGAACTAAGGTCGGAAGGAGTGGGCAGCCACCGGGTCACACACAGGCCAGGACTCACACCCAGGGAAGGCTGTGGCCCGAAGCGTCTATTCCCCACTCAGGAACCAGAGGATTTGGAAAAGCCGATGAATGACAGCAGGATGGACAAAGCACAGGGTGCAGAGGGGACTCGTTTCCAGCTGGAGGAGGAGGATCTTGGCCAGACATCAGGAAGAACTTGCCCCTGGAAGGTTCTGAGAGGTGGGTAGCTAGAACTGTCCTAGGAGAATGGGGGTGGGCGGGAGGAAGGATTATGGGAAGGCACTGCTTGGGAGCCAGGCTGAAGAGCAGCCCGGACATTCCAGATGGGGTGAAGAGGGCTGTCATGTGTCCTTGTCAACGAGAGAGGAAGGAGCAGCACATCCTGCAGGTACTCTCCTGGAGTTCCAGCCGGCTCTGGAATATATCGAATGTCCCAGATGAGCAGGTGTGCTCCTCTCCCTGACCACCACTGACACCTGCCCCCCAAAACGAGCAGTGGCCCTGGGCACCCTTGCTGCTTTGCAGGGAGTCCTCATTGGCAGGCGCCCCCTCCCCTCCCCTTCCCATCCTCTTAAACTGCCCAGCTTTCCCTACAGCTGGAATCATCACAACACGCCCGGGCCTCCCCACTTTATGGTTGTCAAATTGATTTCACCACCGCGATACCTATGGCTCCCAATGAAACTTAATTAAAAATACCATTTAATCACAAAGCAACAAAGGCAAACTGGATAAACGGCATTACCACTTCAGCGCGTTTTAATCCGCACCGCTCCTCTCCATCTGAATCTGTCTGGATGCGAATTGCCTTTTCAGATCAGAATCCCCTTGTCTTCCATGCGCTTGCCTCTGACAGATCTCCAAAATAAACAGTACTTAGCGTGGCATGGATCCAAATGTATGCAATTTGCCCAGTGGTAAAATCAGCCTTAACTAGAGCAGGAAAAAAAAGTTGCATTCGAAAATACCTTCCTTCCCTGGAAACATACAAACCCCCCCCGCCCCCCTGAACGTGGGGTCCATTAACTAGGGCCTACGGAATCTCATTTCTAGCATCCCTCGATTCAGTTAGTGATGGATGTAGAAACTTATTACTAAAATTGTGTCACAAGCGATGCCATGACCCCGCTCTTTTCTTTTCTGTCTAGAAAGCTCTCCGGGGCTGGAGGCTGCTGGTGAGCACGGAAGGGATGCGTGCGGCTGGGGTGCAGAGGTGCTGCTTGGAGCGCACGCTGCAAACAGGAGGGACATGGAGGGGTTCGCGGGCCATCCTGCCCACCTTCCCCACGAGGGGGGACGTCTCTATTAGAAAGCCGCTCCTTTGGACTGAGCCATCTGCTCTCTCAGAGACCCCTTTGGGATCCAGACAGTAGCCAGAGTGATTGTCTAAAGCATAAAAATATCTTATCAAGTCACCCCTACGTCCTTCCTGCGTAAACCCTCCCGTGTTTCTTGGGGCACATGAACCAAAGCCCGCGTGCTGCTCTGCAGGCCCAGATGGAGCTCTGGCCATGGGGCCCTTCCTCTTCCTTGGGTACCCCTTACCAAGCATTCTCCTGCCTCGGCACCCCTGTCTCTGTCCTAGAAATCTCTTCCCTCCCACCTCCATTCTCCTGACCGAGGCCCCCTCGGTCCTTCACCCAGTTGGTTCCCTTCCTGGCACTTACAGCCATCTGGAATGATCTCGTTATTTATTTGCTGGGTAGTATTTGTTCGCCCCTGGCGGGGTAAGTGCCTGTTTTGGTCACTGCATACCCCTGGGCGTCCACTAGCCTGGAAGCCCCTGGAAGGCAGTGATCTGTCCTCGGATCCGAGGTGCCACACGGCTGAGCTGTGGTAGGCGCCAGGAAGGTTTGTGGGAGGACGAGAGGGAAGTCAGTGGCGCCTGAGTGCAGAGCGATGTCTTAGGTCACTTTTCTCAAGACAGCAGGGACCTGAGGCCACTGCAGGGAAGCCCGGTAGGAAAGCTGGTGGGGGCCGCCGCCCATGCGAGGCCATCCCAGGATCAAGGCTGCCCTGGCCCCCTCGGCCACACACGTGGGGGAGGGAGCGATTTCTGGACCAGTGTTCCCAGCAAACTCCTTCCCCAGTGCACAGGGACAAACAGGCCTTCTCTTGACCTTGCAGGACGTGAGTGGATTGTCACTGTCCCCACCAGCCGCCTTTCTATTGTCTCTTGCTCCCCCCTCCTTCTTCCCACCTGAAACCTCTCCAGAGAGCATATGTGATCCTCAAACACACTGTGCTCACGCTCACAGGAAGCCACCAGGTCTTCTGAGAAAACGTGATCTCACCTTTTGGACTCACTTAAGGTAGTGGCTTCTCTGACCTTACTGCATGTCACCTGGCTCCACCTGGGCCCCACCCAGACCAGTGAAGCTGGCCCATCCACTGCTGTGCAAGGAAGAAAACAGCAGAACCTCTCTTGATTTCTTATCTCATCCTTTTAATATTTTTATTGCGTATGAACACGTTATGATGCACACATTAGTACAAGCAGTCCGTGAATACAGTTCGAGGGTAATACACAAACACTGAGGTGAGCACTACACATGATTTATTTCTACTAC
>CAUYRT010101266.1:0-11529 GCA_963574885.1 Lepilemur ruficaudatus | reverse complement strand
CATCCCACAGCCGGTGCACACCACACCCATTAGGTGAATATACCCATCCACTCCACCCTTCCTCTCTGCTCAACACCTGATGAAGGTTACTACTATATGTTCACATAAGTGCTGATCAGTTAATACCACTTGATGGTGAGTACATGTGGTGCTTGTTTTCCATTCTTGTGATACTTCACTTAGTAGAATGGACTCCAGCTCTATCGAGGATAATACAAGAGGTGCTAGATCATCGTTTTTTTGTGGCTGAATAGAACTCAATGGTATACATATACCACATTTTATTAATCCGCTCATGTATTGATGGACACGTACATTGTTTCCACATCTTTGCAATTGTGAAGTGTGCGGCTATAACCATTCTAGTGTGGATGTCTTTTTTATAGAATGTCTTTTGTTTCTTTGAGTTTGTGCCCAGTAATGGGATTGCTGGATCAAATGTTAGTTCTACTTGTATCTCTTTGAGGTATCTCCATATTACTTTCCACAGAGATTGTACTAGTTTGAAGTTCATCAGCAGTGTATGAGTGTTCCTATCTCTGCGTCGACGCCAACATTTATTGTTTTGGGACTTTTTGATAAAAGCCATTCTCACTGGAGTTAAGTGATATCTCATTGTGGTTTTGATTTGCATTTCTCTGATATTAGAGATGTTGAGCATTTTTTCATATTTTCATTGGGCATTAGCCTGTTTTCTTTTGAAAAGTTTCTGTTCATGTCCATTGCCCACTTTTTGATAGGATTGTTTGATTTTTTCCTTGGTTATTTTCCTGAGTTCTATACAGATTCTATTTATCAGACCTTTATTGGATGTGTAGCTTGTGAATATTTTCCGCCATTCTGTAGGTTGTCTGTTTGCTCTAGTGATAGTTTCCTTGGTTGTGCAGAAGCTTTTTAATTTGATCAGGTCCCATTTATTTATTTTTGTTGCTGCTGTGATTGCCTTTGGGTTCTTCTTCATAAATTCTTTGCCTAGGCTAATGTCTATAAAAGTTGTTCCAACATTTACTTCTGGAATTCTTATAATTTCATGCCTTAAGTTTAAGTCTATTATCCACCATGAATTGATTTTTGTGACAGGTGAAAGGTGCAGATCCTGTTTCAGTCTTCTACATGTGGCTATCCAATTTTCCCAGCAACATTTATTGAATAAGGATTCTTTTTCCCACTGTATGCTTTTGTCAAAGATTAGATGACTATATGAGGATGGTTTTACATCTGGTTTCTCAGTTCTGCTACATCGATTTATGTCTCTGTTTTTGTGCCAGTACTATGCTATTTTACTTACTATAGCCTTGTAGTATAGCTTGAAGTCTGGTAATTGATGCCTCTCAATTTGTTCTTTTTGCTTAAGATTGCTTTTGCTTTACGGAGTCTTCTCTGGTTCCATATAAAGTGTAGAATTATTTTTTTCTAGACCTGTGAAAAATGATGCAGGCATTTTCGTAGAGATTGTATTAAATCTGTAGATCACTTTGGGTAGTATAGACATTTTAACAATGAACATAGTATGGTTTTCCACCTGTTTATGTCCTCTGCTATTTCCTTCCTCAGTGTCTCATAGTTCTCCCTGCAGAGGTCTTTCACCTCCTTAGTTAAATATATTCCTAGGTATTTTATTTTCTTTGTTGCTATTGTGTAGGGTATTGAGTCTTTGATTTGGCTCTCAGTTTGACTGAAATTCAATTTTGATAGGAAATATCTTGCTGCTACATGTACATGAACTGGAAACATGTCCTTTACAGAGAGAATAGAAAGATTCACATTTTCTTCTATGCAACTGGCAGGAATATATTTTCTTAATTTGGAACCAACTGAATTGATTATGTAATTACTATCAGGAAAAATGACTTCAGGTCAGATCCTCAAAAAACAAAGATTTTTTGGCTTTTGGTAGTAGTCTTCCAACAATTTACTACTTTGTATCCAGCAACTGACATATATATTAGGATATGCACTATGATCTTTTATTATAAAAACATTTGTGAGTTCTTTTCTAGAGAATATACACACAAATACACACTTAAATGGACTGCATGTGTATTCTAGGCTAAGAATCTTATTACTGTCATATTTTTGCTACAGACCTTTAAACTTCCACTGTTTATGGATTCCTTTGATGACATAATGGTATGATTTCTCTATGTCCCTCTGGAGTCCTTAGCTCCTTCTCTAAAAAATTCTACCGTGTCCTCCTTCAGTTCAGAGGAAGAGAGGTCTTCTAGTAAATTAATCATTTACTGTATATATCATTTTTACTCTCTCTTTTCTCCTCTCCTTTCCCCCTTCCCTTCTCCTCTCCTTTCTCCCCTTCCCCCCATAAAGCTCTGCTGTTTCTTTGCACACCCACCCCAGGCTTAGTCTGTTTCCTGCCTGGCTCTAGTTTACACACCAATACAGACACATGCACTAGAGGCTCAAATTCACTATTGCTCAGTGTCTCAAAATCTTTGTGAAAATAACCAGTACATAGAAAGGATTTCCTGGAAATTAAGTAGCCCACACATTTTTCTTGCTTAGAGATTCTTAACTTTGCATAAGGGGGAGTGTAAGAGCACCTTAAAATTACATATACATTTTATATGTATGAATTTTAATGGGAAATCTATTATTTTCGTCAGGTATTCAAAATGGTGTGTAACTAAGAAATGGTTGGGAATCATCTCACCTGATATTTTTGAAACTAATTAATTTGGATTTATGCAAAAGTTTAGTAGGCTGTGCACCTGGACTTTGTTACTCATAGAATTACATATATTTAATTGTTCCTAAGATGAGTATGTTAATAATTTTTTTAAATATTAAAAATAACAGAAAAACAAAGAATACAAATCATAAAATTTTGTCTAGTGAAAGCATTTATCTTTGGTATCTGTATGACCAATAAATGTGCCTCTTGAGAAACTGGTCTATATTTTAGAAGCTATGGCTCAAGAAACTGTTTTTCTCTCCTCTTGCTTTTCTATTAGACAGTGTAGTGCCAAATTTGAGGCCCAATGCTACATATTTTACTCCAGGGTATACATTTTGTGTCATTTTGAATGTATTCTATTGTTTCTACCTTTGTTTACCTTTACCATAAATTCTTCACTTCTTTTTGATGTGTATTTTGTTGCACTATGTATTTTATAAGCTGCTCTAAATCATTTCCAAAAGCACTGAATGTACAAATACAAATGAATAAATTAATAATAGTGACTGAGGCAGAATATAAATCTTTATTTTTGTTTGTTTTATGTATTTTTTCCACAAGACCTATTATTTTAAAATGGTATCAGAAATGGTTCTTTAACAACATACAGTATTTTTATAGTTTTTATTGTAATTATTATTAAAATTTAAAAGGTGCTAACGTATCCTTAATAAAGTGGTAAGAGAAAAGGAGCCAACATTGAAAAATGAACCCAAAGTATTAATTATTTAAAACTGAATGGTAGAGCAAGGAACTTCTCTCTCAATACCCTTACTACCCTTGAGGTTTAAAACATATTTTGAACATCACTGCTTTTGATAGATGTACTACTTTGCAGTCAGTTTTTCAGAAAAATCTAATAAAGTTGAATATATTACTCAAAATGTGTCTACCTTGTATTCCACTTGTAAACATAATTATGAGTTTCTGCCTTGGAATGTATTTTAATGCATACTAGTGTACTTTGTATGTGTTTGTGTGACTGTTTAAGGGTGTCTTTTAGTAAATTTACAATGATTTATATAGTTCATGTTTTATTTCCTTTTAGTTTTAAACTTGCATTTGTAAAAAGTTCGTAAATATTGCTTGTTTGGTGCAAATGGGCCTCTGACTACCATCTCATTGCATTAAATATTATGGTAGAATGAACTGATAAATATAAAGAGAGTAAAAAAGAAAATTAATTTTTTACTTTATGTCCTAAGTAGAATTCCCCAATATAAAATGCTATCTATAGAATAATCATTTGAACATATATTTACTGGATAAAAGGAAAGCCCAAGTCTTGGGCATAACATATCTAAAAAGCAAGCCCAGAGATCTGCTATAATCCATT
This sequence comes from Lepilemur ruficaudatus, assembly GCA_963574885.1. NCBI lineage: Eukaryota > Metazoa > Chordata > Mammalia > Primates > Lepilemuridae > Lepilemur > Lepilemur ruficaudatus. The sequence continues at coordinate 7,501 of CAUYRT010101266.1, read as the reverse complement.
TCTTCTCAGCCACATATTCAACATGCTATCATGGAAACACTGAGTCTTAGCCAAAAGAAGGAATGAGTATTTTGTTTATAGTGCACAAAACTCTTAACAGTGACAGGTTAGGTAAAATTTAAAAAGCACCCTTTTTTATTCTTTTTCTAACATCAACAAAAGCTACTACAATTCTCCTCTTTGGGCAGCTTGTGTGCACGAGAATAACAAACTAGAGAGGCTTCCATACATCACATATCTCAACCCAGTCTAGGCCTAGGCTCAGTTTTGTGCCTAGTTCTTGGTAAATGCTCAGTAAATACTCGTAGAATAACTGATGACACTGCAGGGGATTGTGGGAGTGAGTCCCTGAACAGTAGACCTACGTCTCAGATACATCTGTCATAGAAGAAAAATGAAGTGCCTAGACTGCCAAAAACCAAGTTTACTGCAATGGAAGGAAATGTCTATCTAGTAGCTCCTAGTCAGAGAGCTGACATGCACTGCTTCCTTTCACGTTATGGTTGATTTAGTACTGTTGCTAGAAGGTATACTGATTGCTCTACCCAGATTTTGCCAGAAGTATCAGATCTATAGTGGTTCTTACAGTAAGAGAAGAACATGTGAGAGTCACTTTCTTCTTAAATCTGAGGTAAATTGCTACTGTAAAGACTTGACTCTTAATACACAAAAAGTCTTTTTAATAGTCCTTCTTAAGGGTTGTTAACCTAGACTGAGGGACAAACTCTCTAAGTAGTCAGCAAGTAGAAAGAGAAAAGCGAAACCAAGAAACTTTAGACTGAAGTGTCTAGGGGGCTTGAGATTGAATATTGACGGAACAGCAGCTAAGGGCTATAGTCTACCTTTGGAGAAACTCAGTGTTATTGTGCAAAATAGTTTCTAAACTAAAATAAAGATAAAAGTATGCATTCAGAGATATGGAATCAACTCACAGAAGGTAAAGGAATGGTTCTCAGTTCTACTTCTAAATCCCTTTGAGAATGTTTGGGCATTAATCGCTTTGATAAATTTATTAAAATTTCTACATTACTACTTTATCTGTCAAGATTTGACCCAAGAAGTCAAGTGATGATGAGTGCTTTAGAATAAGAAATTTATTACAGATATTTTCATCTCTCACAATTGGTACAGAAGTCTCTGCAAGGCTCTTGCCTGTGCATCTCATGTTGGGCTTCAAGTCTCAAAATGTCATCTAGGCAAGACAGGGAAGAAAAGCCAGATGTGAAGTAGGAGAGAGTGGAGAAAAATTGGAACCCATGAGGCTATGTGGAGACCCACATCTATCTTATACTGCCAGCAAAACCATGATGCACATAACCTGTAGGAGACGCTTAAATGCAGAGTTCATGGTTGGCTTAAAGTTGTTTAGTAATAGCATTTTATCAACTTACTCCTACCACCCCTACACACTCCTCAACTCTTTACAGGGCATTAACAAATTCTTCAAAAGGCTAGAAAATAATCGTATAATCATTGAAAATTAAACTACAGTTATCTTTCTGAGGGGATTTTTAGATTAGAAGTGGTTTTTTAAGAGGATGTTTCTCAATACGGTAACATGGAATCTTTCTCTTACATTTTTAGGATCTGTGTGCAGCACTGGTAATATTAAAAGAAGATTTATTGGTCCCATGAAAAAGATGACTCTTTCCATCACTGTGCATCCAGAATTAATGTTGTACTTTGTATCTATTTCTACAAATACCATGTCTACAAGACTAATCCTAGATCAAATGAAGACTTGTCATTCATAGCCATGCAAATGATCTTTTCTAGTACTACACTGTTCAGGAATTTAGTGTCAGCTAACATAATGACTTACTGAGCAATGTAGCTTTGATGTATACAATAGTCACGTTATTTTTATTCTTCCTCTAAGCAGGAATATTGTTGGAGGCTGGCTCTTTAAAAATAACCAGTTTAGAATGAAGCAGCCATATGGCTGATTGCAATGATACTTTCCGTTTTAGTTTGGTTTTAGTTAACTTAGAATCCGATATAAGAAATCTTTCATACAACATCAGAACAAAGCCTGGTCACTTTAGTCTTAGCATTCATGTTTGTATATAATGATAATATGAAAGACCAAGCGATATATAATTTGTTTTAAATTTTTTCGTATGTACATAATGCCTTATTGTAATATTTACTCTAAAATATTTAGAAATTTAATAGGAAATAAAAGAAAATGCATGAATATACAAAAATTATTCCTTAAGAAGAAAACTTATAAAACACAATTTAGCTAATGCAGATGAAACTGGAATCAGGAAATCTATAAACCTACGTGCTTATACTTTTAGGTTCAGTTCACATTAATAAGAATATGAAAAGAAGAGATTCTTTAGTCAATAGCAAATAAAAATATGTGACGTGTCTCCAAACAAAAAGTTTTATTTGGCAATATACAAATAATAGAATTGCATTTTGGGGTATGCACATGCAACAAGTTGGCCTCTGTTACGTCCAAAAAACAAAGGAGAAGATTGACCTTTTATTGTGAAAGAAAAAATTTATATAAATCGTTTTGAAAGAAAGTTCATTGGTTCTTGTGGCAGTATTCAGGAGCTGTCAACCTCTGACTGGTGAGTGGTGTCACTGACTAGGTAAAATTACTCTTAAAGTCATAGCAGGTCATTTTGCTTCCGAGACAGTTCTTGGGATAGGTGTTTGTGACCTGAGTGCTTTTTCTCATGGCCTCTTGTCTCCATTTTAGTGGAGCAACAAAGAGGCCAGAAGGAAAAAACTCTCAAAGGACAGGTTCTCCTGGACTTTAAGATGGAGTTCCATCTCATTAATACCATAGGCATTAATAATTATCTAAAGGAATTGGGCTAACATTATCCTGTTGGGAGAACTGGCTTTACAAAGATTAGACAGACAACAAGAACAGTTTAAATATCACAATGTAAGGAATAATCAGAAGAAATATAACAAATCTAGTTTGAATAATAGTTCGAAACCATGAACCCAATCTTGAAGGCAACCAGCTGAACAGATTGAAAAGTCAAATGTATTGGGTGAAATTTGTTGAAGCCAGGTAATTTGTTCTCTTATCGTGTAAAACTGTGTTTCTATTTCCTCAGAGGAGTATATCTATATATATATAGATATACTAATACTAAATAGTAATACTAATACTAATAATACTAATACTAGTTATACTAATAATACTAGTAATACTAATACTAATAGTAATACTAAATAGATATACTCATACTAAATAGTGTTAGCAATTGCACAAACATCACCTTGTTTAGCTAATACATAATCTAGAGTAATCTTGTTATCTAATACCACTTTAGTAAGAGAATCTAGAGACGTTTGTTGAACCACAATGGCTTTAGCTGTGGAGTCAGCCATAGATCCAATTGTTAAGGATAAATTTTTGACTATTGTCTTTAAGTGATTGACCCTTATCATCCGAAAATGGCCACTAGGATGGCTAAATAGTAGAAAAGAGAGTTTTACTGACAACATGAATTTTCAAGTGGGGGAGAGACAATCTCTAGCAAAAACTGAAAGTCCTCCTTCTGAAGAGAGAAGGGAGGGTCAGTTTTATGCCACAGAGGGTCCGTATTACAATGGAGTCATACATAGTCAGCAGGTTTGGGGGAAATCTATGCATGTATAAGAGGAGTTGAGTGCATGCACAATGGGTAAGCATATATGTGACATACATCCCATGCTCACTTTGAGGTGGAATTTTAGTTGTAAAATAATGTGAAATTTGGCTCTTTACATCTAAAAGTAAAGTGTAGGGCACAAAGGCTGTTTTTGTGCAGGCTCTATAGGCTGCCAAAGCTGGCTTGAGGGCTGCAGCTGTTTATCAGTAAAGAATGTTTGTATAGCCAGGCTTCTGCTCAATCGGAGTCATAGTGTTCTGGGTCATAAATCATAGCGAGAAAGGGTCCACCACTTTGCCTGATAGCTCCTATTGTTGAGAAGTTTCACAAGAGTGTGGTTTTCTTGTAGCCATAGGAATTTAAGGAATTGCTGAGCTCTGTGTCCTTGGCACCTAAGTAACTTTTTATTTCCTTAAACTTAGCTCTTAGTTGATAAAAGGGAGTCTATTTTGGTCTCCTAGATCACACAATAATATAATTTAATAAGGATTTAACAACTGAGAGGTTTGTCTTGCTGGATTTATGCCTCTTGGTTGAGTATAGTATCTCTCTTGATATGATGGTGCAAGTTAAGTGGTGTCAACCAATGTTTAGATTTTGTTAGTTTAAATTGAATCTAGAAATGTCCTAAACCTCGTTGGCCTTTTATTTTTCATTTATTGAGATATGATGTTGTCCATGCATATGTTTGATTGTTGAATTCCCCACAGATGAAAATATATTCCGATGGGGCAGAGCAGGTAATTTCATATGGAGTACCTTGTGCATTAACAGTTACTCGTACGGAGGTTATAGCAGTATTTATCTAAGGTGCCATTATTGAACTGTTGTATGATTGAAGGCCATAAATGATTAGAGGACTAAGGTCATGAATGTTTTTGTAACTTGTCAAATTTTAAAAATTATTTTATGATTTTTCAAAAACATAATCTTAACCTAACTTTAAAGTCTTTTTTTGCTGCCTTAGGCATTGTCAGTGTGAAGCAGGGAATCTGAATATGGGGGTTCAAAGGCTTGATCTTATATAAAGGACTCAGTGTACAATTTGAACAAAAAGTTACATGGGGATCTTGTATAAAGGACTGAATACACAGTTTAAACAAACAGTTACATTAGTGAAATCTATTAAGGGGTAGACTAAGAATTCATTGGTATTATGGACAGATGGGGGTTTCTCTGACAAATCATTTTTGATCGATTTTGTTTGATTAAGTTTCCCTTTTTAGCAATAAATTGGGAAGTATGAATTAAACTATTTTCTTTGTAGGAAAACAAACACATATAGAAAGAAAGCAATAATAAAAGGAAAAGACTATACTGGTCTGGTTTGGACATCTTGGGATAGTAGTCTACTTTAGATGTTATTTGCTTTAATTTGGGGTGAGCTGTAGCTTTAAATCACTTGTCATGGTTTTGGTCCCATAAGGAGTGGAGCCTTTTATATATCAGAGATGTGAATAGAGGTCAATGTTTTTAAGTTTGACAGCACAGGATTTGGTGAGAAGGTCTTGATATGGACCCTTCAAATGAAGCTGGAAAGAATCCGTATGTAAGTGTCTTTTTCAGTAGACAAAATCACCCAGTTTGTAGATTGTGGTGTTTTATGTCTTCATCTCCTAGGAGCACACTGTGGAAAGATTATTTTGCCAAAGCATAATTTTTATCCATTGTTTTAATAATGCCCTGACAGTATTGCAGTACAGCTCCTTTTATTAACTGAGGATCAGAAGTAGAGAAAGCTAAGTGTATAGGATGGATTACTGTGATTACTTTAAAAAGTGAAAGTTTGTGGGGCCTAATGGGAGTTATTTTCAAATTTAATAATACCACAGGAAAAACCTTAGGCAGGGGAGGTGTAAGGTTTTTATAAGTTTTGTCAACTGGGTTTTCATAGTTTTATGTGTTTGTTCTACTAGGCAAGAAGACTGGGGATTGTAGGCACAATGAAAATGTAATATTGGCCAAGCTGAATATACTTGCTTTGTCACATTGCTAGTAAAGTAGGTTCCCTATGAAATTTAACAAAACTTCCCCATATGGGGATAGTTTTTTTTTTCTTTTTTTAGAAGAATTTTGGCTATGGCTGAAGCAGTGGCTTGTCTATAAGAAAAGGTTTCCACTCAATGGGAAAACACACAGATCATAACAAATATATATGTATATCGATAGGAAGAAGGTAGTTGTGTAAAATCCATTTGTCAAATTTCAAATGGCTCATTAGGTAAATTAAAATGTCTGGGAGTGGTACATTCAAGTGGCACATGCCACATAAGTACTTTGAGTTGCTCTTTTTACATCACCCCACCAATATTGTTTTTTTTTAATTTTATTTTATTTATAGTTAAGGTTACGTACATTGCCCTTGCCCCCCTCCCCCCTCCAGAAATATTGTTTTATTAAAACAATTAATTTGTCAGTTGCCCAATAGGTCAAATTATGTCCTATAGTTACCAGTGGATATTTCATTGAATTGGGGATAACGGGTTTGTTATCAGGTCAAACCAGAGTTCTTTTTGATCATAAGAGCAGTAGCGATGATTTTTATAAAATTGTTTTTTGAGCTTTGGTGCCCAATTTTGTGTATGTTTGGTAATCTTTCTTACATAATCTTTTGAAGGTTCTTTTATTGGAGTATAATAAATATTTGATTAATTTAACCTTTAATAGCAGCATTTTTTGTAGCATTATCTACAAAGTGCTTATTTAGCTTCCATATAGTATAATTTTGAATTTCCAGGAATTTTGATAATAGCCAAAGTAGCTGGTACCTGGATAACATCCAGTAAATCTTAGATGTAGGATCAATTCTTAATTTGGCCTTTAACCAGTAGTTTTTTTTTGTTTGTTTGTTTTTAACTGGGAAAATGGGAGGATTATAGGGACTGGTACAAGGAATTACTAGGCCTTGCATGTTATATTTTTAAAATTAGGGACCTTATGACTTCCAAGGCACTTTAGCTCAAGGAATATTGTTTAATATTAGGCAATTGCTTGGTTCATTCAATTTGGACATTAATCAAGGATGTGTAATGAATTCTGCCAACATCTGATTGGTGATGTGGTCCATAAAAAGACAAGTATTAATATTTATTCCAATAGGGAATGCTGAGAACGAGTAGGTATGTCTTTGGTGGATGGGACAACATAACAGATAAGCAGGTCATCATTGATAGAGTCCAGTGGACTATTGGACATATTGAATTCTAAAATTATATTTCCCCCTTGGAAGAAAGAAATGTTGGCATGGTTTTTTTTGAAAATTTCATCCCGATACATAAGTTGGAATATATTTTACCAGTAAGAAGGAATTGGTATTCTATACAGCCCAAGATGAAAAACAATGGGCTAAGACAGAAAAATAATGAGTGGTTTATTAGAAACTACTGCTATTTGAGTTTTGTATTACTCTAGACAGGGGTTGATTGAGGTGGGTGGGGTTGAACATTGATGGGCTTCTTCCTGTGTCTATGGGAACAGTCAAGATCTCTCTGTCAATTTGAACAGTGTTCTCCTCCAGGGCGTTAAAGGGAAGGGTTGATAAAAGCCCTTGTATATTTTTGGAGCCCCTTTATTTGGAAGAAGAAGCTGAAGAGTTAAATGAAGAATACTGTCTTAGCCCATTTGTGTTGCTATAAAGAAATACTTGAGATTGGATAATTTCTAAAGAAAAGAAGTTTATTTGGCTCACAGTTCAGCAGATCTTACAAGAAATTTAGTGCTGGCATCTGCATCTATTGAGGGTCTTGGTATACTTCCACTTGGTCTGCTTCCACTCCTGTGGCACAAGGAGAAGGTGATCCAGCATGTGCAGAGATCACACAGCAAGAGAGGAAGCAAGAGAGGGAAGAGAGGGTGCCAGGTACATTTTAACAATC
>CAUYRT010101265.1:0-13959 GCA_963574885.1 Lepilemur ruficaudatus | reverse complement strand
CTCGGCCGCGGGCGCGAGGGGCGCAGCGGACGAGGCTCCGTCGGCTCCGTCACTTCCGCGGGGGCCGGACGCACGCCAAGTCCGGGCGCCCCTGTGGGACGGCGGGTCCGCAGCCCTTGGGGCGATTGCGTAACTTCTGGGAGCACCTATGTTTTATGAGTTTGAACTCTCGCCGCTAAACAACCTGGTGCTCAAGGGCAGACATGACTGCCCGGAAATCGGCCAGTGGCTCCTTTAAGAAGACGTAAAGCTTCCCTTTTGCTCGCGAAGGTGCGGAAGTTTTTCCCCAGAGGCCCCCGCGGTCACTCCTGGCCTTCGTTCCGGGTGCATCTCGGGGAGGGTGCCGGGAGCCCGGGAGCCGTGAGAACTACATTACCCATAATGCCATAGTGCAAAACGCCAAACCATTGAACGCTCAGAACCAGGCGTTTCTGTGTTTGTTCCATCAGGCAGGGGGGGACTTCCGGCAACGCTCCTGGTACAGTCATTTTAGTTGTTCTCTGGCTGGGTGTACGGCGTTAGTGAGCGGTGCTGAGTCGGGCTTCAGACTGGGGTCGACCCCGCTGAATAGCAGCTGGTGGATCGGCGGCGTTGGTGAGGGGTTTTCGCCCCGGTCGCCTGCAGCTTCTGACCCCCATCCGCCCACAGACCGATGGCGGCGGCCGCGCTGAGGAACTCGGCTCAGGTAAGTGCCGCGTCCACCGGGCCTCTTTCCCTCTCCCCTCCAAGTCCTAAAGTCCCACTCAGGGGCGCCCGCTCACGTCGCTACAGTAAAGATCCCCGTGTCCAGGACAGTGCAAGAGCTTGTGTGTGGGATCATTTCCAAAGCTAGTGCCATGGAGTGTGGGAGAATGTGACAGATAGAGGGACCGGTTTGTGTAAAAACCTTGTTGGGACTGTTGAGCCGACAGAGTTCACGGAACAGCCTGAAAAGGGGATGGAATAATAGTGAGGCACAGGGAGGTCGAGTCTTTGTGCAAAGTCACACTGCAGGTAAGTGGAGGACGGAGGAGCACTCATAATGCATTCATCCCCGAGTCATCTGGCTCTAGACCTGGCCAGGGGAACAAGGAGGCCTGCACCCATGGAACCCCCACCCTGGTTAGGGGCGTCTCACAGCCTTCCTCTTCCCACAGGTTCCCCTGACTACAGATGCGCTTATGGGCTTCACACAGGTGAGTGAAGGGTGTTTCAGGCACTCACTGGTGCTGACCCCAGTGTTTGCCTCTGCAATTGATTTCTGGGACTCATCTCCTGGCACTCTTCCAGTCTTTGGGTCTAGGGACCCTGAGCAAACATCAATGCACAGCCATACATCCAGGCTGGGGGCTACATAGAATGTTTCCCATTGCTGCAAACCAGTACATTAAGGTATGGAAAGTTGTCTCAGTCTTAGGCACCACACAAGCAAATGCTTGATGGTAAGGCTGAGTTGGTGTAGGGAAGCACAAATCTTCTTTCTTTTTTATGGGAATTGAAAGCTGGGGTGCAGAAGTCAAACCAGGAACGTCTCTCAGACGTTAGGTGTTTCTGCTAGTGTGAAGTGAGCAATGGGAATTTGGGGGCAGACTGAGTGTTAGGGATTGGGATAAGAAGACTGAGGAGAAGGCTGCTGCAGTAGTCCCGGGGATTGTTAATGATGGCTAGACCAGAATGGTGTCCATGGAGGTGGTAGAAGTAGTTGGATTCTAGATCAGTTTTTTAAGTAAGGAGGTTTCATTGTTTTCTTTTTTTTTTTTTTTAAGAGATGAGATCTTGTTCTGTCGCCCAGGATGGAACATAGTAGCACAATCATAGTTCACTGCAGCCTTGAACTACTGGGCTCAAGTGATCCTTCTGCCTCAGACTCCTGAGTAGTTAGGACTACAGAAGGATGCTCAGATTTTCAGATGTTGAGGGTGAGAGATAGAAAAGTGGGAGTCAGAGGTGAAAGCAAGGTGTTTAGGTTTAGTAGCTAGAAGTATGGAAACTCCACTAACCAGTATTATAAAGTTGGTAGTAGGGTCAAATATTGGCAATAACAGAAATTTTGTTTTGGGATAGCTTTAGAGTCAGATGTTTCCAATAACAGTTAGTTTAGACATCAAGTGGTTAGTTGACCACATAGAACTAGAACTGCATCGAGGGATTGAGGATGGGGACGTTAAAAAGGTGTTACCAATGTTTGTCCAGTGGTGTAGCTTGGGTCATAATTAGGAGGAGAAATCCTGGTCACTCTGGTCATGCTATTAGCAGCCCAGGGAAGGTAGGATGGGGGTCACTGCTGGATTTTATGCTTGGGTACCCCAGTGGTTGTGTTGGGAATCACAAAGACAGGGAGAGATATGGGAGAGAAGATATGGGAGCGATATGGGAGAGAAGTGGCCATGGGGAGGGTGTGAGAACAAGGATGATCTGGCAGTTGGCCAAGGCTCTAAGGGAAGAGTGGGTATGAGATCAATGTGAAGGCCTAGGAGTAATTGAGACAAGATCACTGGATGTCATGTTTTGAGTACATTGGGGAGGCCAAGGAGATGCCTGTGGTGTGGGGCATGGGAATGGAAGTAGCTGTGGAAGTGAGACCATGTGAGAGTGTGTGTGCCAAAAGTGATGTGCTCCATGTGGAGAGAGAGTGTGAATTAAAGGACCCATGGTCGTGGCATTCAGAACACATTTGTTTGTGTTTGAGGGGCACAATCTTGGGAAGCCCAGGAAAATTTTCTGACAAGAAGGGATCCAGCCCTACGTGCCAGGCCCAGATTTAAATGGCTTCTCCTGATCTGCCTGCCTGTTGGTGCTGTGGTAGGACACATTGATCAATGGGACCATGAGGAGACGGCAGGAATCAGTACCCTGGTTACTCCTCTGAGGTGGGGATTAGGGACAAGGATGAGCAGGGGAAGGATGGGTGGTGGGATGAATTCAGGGTTGTAGGGAGAGAATCTGATTATGGAAAGATCTGTCCCCATCATGGCAGGGCTCTGTGACCTTTGAGGACGTGGCCATTTACTTCTCCCAGGAAGAGTGGGGGCTCCTTGATGAGGCTCAGAGGCTCCTGTACCATGATGTGATGCTGGAGAACTTTGCACTTATAACCTCACTGGGTAAGGCCCTAACACCCACTTCAGTGTCCTGGTCTCTGTCTCTCTGCTTTTTCCTCAGTGGCAGCTCTGCCCTGTCCAGAACCACACTATGGGCTCTGCTGACTTTCCCACTATCTTGGCATATGTGTCAGAGATGAGCTGTGTTCACTCCCTGAGCAGCTCTGACAACTGCTGTCCCAAAGCGTGCAGAGAAGGGTCTGGGTGTCAGGTGTCTTGGGTCAGCCTAATGCATCTCACCTTACTTACTCACTCCCTTTTCAGGTTACTATGTCCAGGTCTATGGCACTTTGTGTCCCAAGTTCTGCCTCCTTTGTTTAGATTATATTTCCTGTGGCTGCCTGTGTTAGGAATTTGCAGGCATTTTCCTCATCAGTATTTACATGGACCATGGCCTGTTGTTGCCAGAACCTCCTTCAAGGATCTGTGTGATAATAATTTTCTTTCCTGTGATCTCTGTTGTGCTCAATTGCTCTGGGCCAGTGGTAAACACTCACCTGTTCTGTCTTTTCCCTTAGGACTTGTTTCACAAAGATCTCATGTAGTGGTATACCTAGAGGTGTCAGGAAAGTCCTGATTGCTTCATAGAGTGAACATGGCAGTATGTCTTCAGAGGATACCTGGCCTTGATCAGCAGCAGCTGGGGGAGGGCTTGACATTCAGGCTATTTTCTAATCGTACCAGGAACTTTTCCTGTGTCCACTAGAATTTTGATGCTAATGCCACTAAACCCACCTCGTTTCTACCTTTTCTTCCCCTTACTTGACATTTTGTTGGCTTATCGTTTCATCTGTGACATCCACCCTCATGCTGCCCCATCTCTATGTCCTCCGCGTTTTGCCTATTCCTCTGTACCACCCTCTCTACCATATTTTCCAAACCAACTTGCTCATGATGTGTTGGGAGGTGTGCCCGTGTCATTAAATATTCCATGAACACAATTGGAATCTCCTACTCAGTTACAATTGGATCTTCCTGGGCCTGGATACTACCCACCTTCAGCACAGTAAGCGTGTGACACCAGCTGGCAAGGTCTTGCTGAAGACTCTGGCAGAGGAGTAAATTGGAGACCCTGCCTTTCCTCCCTGTCCCATATCCCATCCTGTGTCCTTTGCTGAAGGCTCCCCATTTTTGTGATTTTTAGAGACCCAGTACTTCCAGACCTTTTCTTACCCTGCTTGTAGCTCCCTCATCCTCAGAGCAATACTGTGGACTCATTCTTTGATGTATATGTCGTGGGGCTTCCTTTTGCCTGTTTTAAAACATATCTGTAGGATTTTAATTTATGGAGGTGACTGAGTCCCAATACAGAGAAGTTAATGTCAATGACAGAAGAATTTGTTACCTACAATGACAAGATAACATGAACACCATGCAACTCAGTGCCACATAAGGAAGTGCCCAGTGGTCTGGAGGCAGAAGCAAAAGAGGAGGGAAAACATTGAACCATAGCCTTTATTGGGGTTTCTGCAGGAAGAGCAAGGCAAGGTAAACAGCTCAGGATTGGGAAGTTTGAAAAATTTAAGCAGGCTTTGGGGTAAAGGGGCTGGCTAGCCTAAGTGGTCTGCTACCTGACCGTGGGATGATTAGGGCAGAGGAATATTATCTCCTGAAGCGTCCAAGACACATAAAAAATATTTGGATTATAGGGGCTGGACTGGTTAATTTGCATTTGAATGGTATGCTCCCAACTGAACCCTTTGCTATCTTTTTAAGAATAGGCTAGCTCTAGGAGCAGCATTCTTTCCCCAGCCAACAAAGTTTTTAAGATGTCCAAACATCAAATTATACAGAAAATAGATTTTTTAAATGATTAATACATTCCCGCCATAGTCAAAATCCATTTCATTAACATTCCTCTGCTTTCAGTTTGTTGGCATAGAATAGAGGATGAAGAAACACCTTCTGCGCAGAGCATTTCTGTAGGAAGACTGTCACAGGTCAGGACTCCGAAGGCAGGTCCATCTACCCAGAATACTCACCCCTGTGAAATGTGTGTCCCAATCCTGGCAGACATTTTGCACCCGGCTGATCTACCTGGGCAAAAACTGTACTTGATTGGGGCATGTGCAACTTTTCACCAGGATCAGAAGCATTGCAGTGCTGAGAAACTCTTGAAAAGGGACGTGAACAAGCCCTTGTTTGTGAAGCATTACCTATTCCATGTGTCAGGGAAGCCCTTCACTAGTAAGGAGTTTGGGAAGGACTTCCCAGCCACACTTGGCCTTCTCCAGCCCCAGGCAATTCCCAACTGTGAGAAGCCAAACAAAATCATCGAGGATGGGGAGGCCTTTCACACTGGAATAAGTCATTACAAGTGGAGTGAATGCAGAAAAACTTCTAACCACAAACATACTTTTGTTCACCCAAGAGTCTACGCTGGAAAAAGCCTTTATGAATCTAGGAGATGTGGGAAAGCTTACCGCTGTGAGTACTCAATTGTTCAGCTCCAGAGAGTCCACAATGGAGAAAGGCCATACGAATGCAGTGTATGTGGGAAATGTTTTAGCCAAACCTCCCACCTAAATGACCATCAGAGAATCCACACTGGAGAAAGGCCTTATGTGTGTGGTCAGTGTGGGAAATCATTTAGCCAAAGAGCTACCCTCATTAAACATCACAGAGTTCACACTGGAGAAAGGCCTTATGAATGTGGTGAATGTGGGAAATCATTTAGCCAGAGTTCCAATCTTATTGAACACTGCAGAATTCACACTGGAGAAAGGCCTTATGAGTGCGATGAATGTGGAAAAGCCTTTGGGTCCAAATCCACTCTTGTTCGGCACCAGAGAACTCACACAGGAGAAAAGCCTTATGAATGTGGTGAATGTGGGAAATTCTTTACACAGAGCCACAGCCTGCTGGAACACCAGATAATTCACACTGGAGCAAGGCCATATGAGTGTGGCCAGTGTGGGAAATCATTTAGCCTAAAATATGGCCTCATTCAGCACCAGTTAATTCACAGTGGAGCTAGGCCTTTTGAGTGTGACCAGTGTGGAAAATCATTTAGCCAAAGAACCACCCTCAATAAACACTACAAAGTTCACACTGCAGAAAGGCCTTATGTGTGCGGGGAATGTGGGAAAGCTTTTATGTTCAAATCTAAACTTGCTCGGCACCAGAGAACTCACACTGGAGAAAGGCCCTTTGAGTGCAGTGAATGTGGGAAATTTTTTAGACAAAGCTATACCCTTGTTGAACACCAGAAAATTCACACTGGATTAAGGCCTTACGACTGTGGCCAGTGTGGAAAATCCTTTATCCAAAAGTCTGGCCTCATTCAACACCAGGTGGTTCACACTGGAGAAAGACCTTATGAATGTGGCAAATGTGGGAAATCCTTTACACAACACTCTGGCCTCATTCTCCACCGAAAATCTCACACTGTGGAGAGGCCTCATTAAGAGAGCAAATGTGGAAAAGCCTTCAGCCCAAGGTCTAACATTCTTTAGCTCCTGGAAGTCCACACTTGAGAAAGTTCTCCTTCTTCAGTATTACAGAACTACAGGGCCTTTGTGTGGTAGCCATCTGCCTGAAGTTGAACCTTACACCGCTTTTAAATCTCCAGAAGGCTGAGATTCCCCATGAGGGAATGTGTGAGGCTTACAGGAGCTGCTGTGCATGCTCTAAACTGCTTGAGACCTTTGCCACAGTTAAATCACTGCCAGTTTCTCTGGTAGAAGCCATCTTCCCTCTACCACCTTGCACAGTGGGCATCAGTCACCCTGACGTGCTAAGGCATGGTCAGCTTCTGTGCTCATTCCCTGGAGGAAATCTTGAGCAGTCTGAGCCTTTAGGGAGAATTCATTCCTTTTTCTGACTGATAAAAGCATATATCTGTCCCAGTTTTGGCCAGGTGGACCCAGCCTGGGTTCTGCTAGAGGTTATGTGGAAGGCTTCCCTTCATGGAAATTCTTGGTCTCACATGACACTTGGTAACTTTCCCAGCCTCCAAGTCACCGCTAGTAACTTGCTGCCTCACATTGCTCTAGTTTGTGTCCTAATAAAGGCCTTATTGTTAAATCTACCTGTAATCTTGGTGTTTTGTCTAGTGTGTGGGGTGACTGGAAAAGAAATTTGGGCTGTTTGTATGAATGAATAGACAGCTTGTGGGGGCCCCAACTTTGTGGGTTTCTGCAGGAAAAGTAAAATGACAGAGTAGTTCTGATTTGGGTTGAATTTGCCTTGCTGCCCAAGACCTAGGGAACAACACAGGGCTTTGTGGTTCTAATTTGTGGCCCTAATGCCTTTATTTTTGGTGAGACCCAAAGTCATCTTGAGGAGGGTATAGTTGTTAAAGGCAACCTCCAGTGCTTCTGGGAATAGGTTTTCCCGTGTTCTCCAAAGGAGCCATGTGCCCTGATGTCGATAGTTCCATAGATGGTGTCACTCATGAGCTGATGAGAAGGAAGCATGAGTCATTATTGGTACAAAAATATTGGGCATGATTAATATAGAGTGCATGTACACATCTAGTGACTGGCTGAATCTTCATTTATTTCCATGGCAAACAATCACACAATCTCCATGTAGTAAGTATGACAGTGCAGGCATAGCCTGGCTTGGACAGAACAGCCTCATCCTGCCGTTATAATGATGGGCTGAGTTTGTTCAGAGCATGGAGCCAGGTGCACACCTTGGCATAACTTGGAGGCTCACATAGGATGATTCAGTGAGTGCAGGAGGACACATCATGGGGAGAGAATTAGACGGAGCCCAGGTAGCAGAAGCTTTGACTCAAAAATGGCATCCTCCATCAGAGGCTTTTCACTCTGCCACAGTTACATTGTGTCCAGAGGCAGAGTCCATCTCCCCCTTGTGCCCCAGGTGGAACTCAACCCTCAGAAGTCCTGGGTCTCTCTCTACCTTTCCCAGTGACCAAACAATAGGTTCTGATATCCAATAGCCTACGGCCAATTAGCTGCCTCTGACCATGACCTTCGCCTGGTAGAAGAGTGGACGTTTGGACCTTGTACCAGGGTGTGGGGCTGGAGGACTGTAGGCTCTTAGTCTTGCTGGGTAAGCCATATGGGTGACCCTACCCTTCCTCTTTGATTCTACCCTCTTGCTCATGCCTGCCTGGTAAGCAAGACCTCTCGAGCCTTCCTCCCTCTACCCACAGTCTCTGCAATGTTCTGTGTTCTGCTTTTGCATACTTTTATCTGGTCTATGTCTGCATGAGGGATCACTGGGGTAGAAATATAGTCCTTTTACTACAAACCCTTGCCCAGCACACTCTGGCCTCATTTCTAGGCCCTTATTCCTGAATCCAGACGAAAGAACTTGATTGATCCAGCCTGATTTGGTCAGTGTCCCCACAAAACAGCAGGACTGTGGGTGGTGGACTGTTCTCAGAGAAGAGGCTGAGGGAGGCTCAGGGAGGCTTCTCAGGTATCTTAAATAACTCAATCTAGGAAAAAAAAAATCCTGGTGAGGAGTGAGACCCCATCTCTACTAAAAATAGAAAAAATTAGCCGGATGTTGCGGTCCACATCAGTAGTCCCAGCTATTCTGGAGACTGAGGCAGGAGGATCACTTGAGCCCAAGAGTTTGAGGTTGCTGTGAGCTAGGCTGATGCCACAGCACTCTAGCCTGGGCAACAGAGTGAGACTCTGTCTCAAAAAAAGCTCCTGGTGCTGGCAAGATCTCTTGTTTCCTGGGGCCTAGGCTATACTCTTCCATTGGTGTGGGAGATGATTTTAGAGGGCACAGAGGCATCAGGTGGCATGGTAGATACCCTGAGAAAGCCTATCCTTTTCCCATTCTCTTTTCCACCTGAATATTTTCAAGAGAAACTAAGTTCAGTGCTCAATCATTGATGTCTCCCTGACTGGCTAATTCCCTTTTCTGTGACAGGAGACTTGGACTCCTCAGCAAGTGGCATGAGCTCACTGGAACTTAATGGCAGTAATTTCATTTCATTATTATCCTTTTAGGATAATTTTTTATTTGTGGCCAAACTGTTTTTCCCATTTCCCAGATAATCTAAGTTTACCTTTTAAAATAAATCTATTTAAGGTACACAAAAAGTGGGTCTATTTACATTGAAACCAGTAGTAACAATGGCCGTGCCTACTGTCCCCCGACACTGACTAATGTCAAGCCTGTTTCAGGTACTGTTCATGGTAACTCATTTAATGCTCAAGATATCCCTGCCTCTCAAAGTCAGGAAAATACAGCTAATGAGTCTCACCATCTCTCTCCTCAACATAAAAGTACGCACAAATTTATTCAAACATAAAACCAACAAAAATACTCTTGGATATAGAGCTCTTCAACATTTTTAAATAGCGACAGAAAAATGTAAAAATTAATGCAAAATACTCTTGGATCTATAACAGCCTCTAACTTGTGTTGATTCTACTTATAAAACAAAGCTCATCATGTGTAAAATGGAGATTTAAAAATGCAAAACAAAATAAAACCAAGCTCTTATAAGAAATTGAGTCATTCTTGAAAGGGAAGGTTTTTCTTGACTTCCATTTACTCATTAGTTTTTTTTTTTTTTTAACTGAGAGGTACAGTGATAGGCACAAATCTTAAGAGTTGAGCTTAAATTTTTACATGTATAAACCCAAATATTCTCACTCAGGTCAAGATTCAGAATATTTCCTGTACCTTGACAAGCTCCTACTGTCCCACTGTTGTCAATAGCTCCTCCTACAATGGTGACCACTATTGTGACTCTGTCACCATGGATTAATTTTGAGTGTAATTGAATCAATATAAATAGAAATCCACAGAATTTTCGCTTTGTATCTGCATTAGTGTGGGCCTCTAATCCACTATGATGATATCCTTATAAAAAAGGGAACTTTGGATACAGACATGGACACAGAATGCAGGGTGAAGGTAAAGGAAGAGTTCAGGTAATGCTTCTACACAGCAAGAAACAACAGAGATTGCCAGAAAACCACTAAAAGCTAGGGGAGAAGCATGGAAACATTCTTCTTTACAGCCCTCAGAAGAAATCAACCCCGTAATACCTTGATGTTGGACTTTTTACCGCAGAATGGGGACAATAAATTTCTATTGTTTAAGACACTCAGTTTGTGGTACTTTGTTGAGCACTCTAGCAAACTGAACCTTGTAACAAAATGGAAATGATGTCACTCCTCCAAATTAGGGTAAATTTCTTAATATTCCCAGCTCTGATTCCTATTTAACCTTGCTTTGTCAGTGACATTACTCCATGGTTGGTCAAATTCCTTGACAGAATTCAACTTACCATATTCTACAAAGTATTAGTACAATATTACATATTTCTCCTTTTCTTAAAAAAACCACCCTTTTCCACCTGATACCTTCATATTTTATTTGTCTTATTCTTTACAACTAAATTTCTTGAGAGCAATTCTGATACTGCTGTCTTCATTTCCTTAAACCATATTCAGTCATTCTTTGAAATGTTAATTTTGTGTTTACATATCCAAATATATATATTTGTAGAATAATTTTGCTCCTCAAAATTCAACTTGACTATTCATCTTTTTTTTAATTGACACATAACTATATATTTATGTATCATTGATGTTCTGATACATATAATGTACAGTGATCAGATCAGGATAATTAGCCTATCCATCATCTCAAACATTTATCATTTCATTGTGGTGGGAACATTCAATACCCTCTTTCTGGCTATCTGAAAGTATATATTATTGTTAACTATAGATATCCTACAGTGGTATAGAACACTAACAGATGTGAAGATGGGACCATGTGGTGGCATGTACCTGTAGTTTCAGCCACTTGGGAGGCTGAGGCGGATCACTTGAGCCCAGGAGTTCAAGACAGGCCTGGGCAACATAGCAAGACGCTGTCTCAAAAAAAGAAAAAAAACCTACAAATTTTACTGTGAAATTCTTAAGAAATAAATGTATATGTAAATACAAGGCAGATATTCACTTTGACATCCCTTCCCTGCCCCTTTCCGCCTTCCCAACCAGAGAGGTAACACTGTTCCATTTGATGAGGATCCTTCCAGACCAGTTTATATTGATTCACTAAGTTCTTTCTTAACTCGCATTTGCTTGGTTTACTGTTGAGTGCATTTAACTTCTGTTTTCTCTTGTGAAGCATGCTAATCAGTGTCCATGGGATATAAATGATTATCATTCATCCAGTAGTTTCTTTACTAGGAGTAAGGCATCTTCCCTCACACTGAAATATAAATTGTTCTGTTCATTTCAATTACTAAAATATGACTGCAGTACATATATGTTTTGGGCGGTGGCTTAAACAATTGAAATTTATTTCCTCACAGTTCTGAAGGCTAGGAATCTGAGATCAAGGTGTCAGCAGTGCTGGTTTCTTCTGAGGCCTCTTTCCTTGGCTTGTAGCTTGCCGTCTTCTTGTTTTGTCTTTCCTCTGTATGCAGCAATATTGTTAAAGGGGTTCCATTTCATCAATCCTAAATTGCACAATCATTCTGGAATACAACATTAGAAAAGATATAACATATGTTTTTTACATATTCACAACTCTAAATGGTTTTAAAATAATGTTAAAATTATAGGCCAATTTAACAAACTCCAAATTGTGGATTCTACTTGACTATTATTTTTGATATGAAAGAAAAATGATGCAATTTTTTTCTTTTTTATCATAAATTGTCTCCAAAAATAATGCAATTTTATTTTTTATTTTTATTTATTTATTTATTTATTTTGAGATAGAGTCTCATTCTGTTGCCCTGGCTAGAGTGCTGTAGCGTCAGCCTAGCTCACAGCAACCTGAAACTCCTGGGCTCAAGCGATCCTTCTGCCTCAGCCTCCCGAGTAGCTGGGACTACAGGCATGCACCACCATGCCCAGCTAATTTTTTCTATTTTTGGTAGAGACGGGGTCTTGCTCTTGCTCAGGCTGGTCTCGAACTCCTGAGCTCAAATGATCCGCCTGCCTCGGCCTCCCAGAGTGCTAGGATTACAGGCGTGAGCCACCACGCCTGGCCTGTAATGCAATTTTTATATGAGGAAATTGACTCTAAAATAAATTTTCAGCAAGAGTCTGTATATATGAGAAAAATTAAATGTCATTTTCAATGTAATTTGCCCTTTTCTGATGTTTGTGAGAAAAGCATGTTTTATGATGTATGATTTTTTCTTCTTCTAAGATTTGCCTGAGAGTTCATATACATTGCCAAAAGAAGCACTAAGATTATTGTAATCTCCTCTTATGTTCTACATGTTTAAGTATTTCTTTGATTTTATTTTTCTATTAAATTTAGGAATCTTTCAGTAAAAGATACTATAAACCTTAATTTTAAAAAATTTGTAAATGGAAATATGCCCAAAATGTTTTGAGTCCTCAAGTTGGTAAATATTCATGTTTCTAGAATGTCTCTCAAGTGTATAGCTATTTCAATTTCAATCACTGAAACTGAAATATATCTCACAGATATAATTCCCAACCCATAAAAGTGACTATGCCAGGGCGATGATAACTTTTGTTTCTTTTCAACTTAAAGACATTCTCATACTTCATCATTTAGGAATGAAACATGAGTGCATTTCTGGAAGAAGAAATTGTTCTTATGAGGAAGTTTCCCCTAATATATTATAGAATTTATTATTTTAGGCAGCGCACGATGGCTCATGCTTATAATCCCACTACTTTGGAAGGCTAAGGCAGGAGGATCGCTTGAGGCTAGGAGTTTGAGACCAGCCTGGGTAACATATCACGACCACATCTCTAGAAAAAAATAAGAAAAAAATCGTCAGGCATGGTGGGACACACTTGTAATACCAGCTACTCCAGAGACTGAGTGAAGCAAGAGGAGATTGCTTGAGCCCCGGAGTTGGAGGCTGCAGTGAGCTATGATCCCACCACTGCACTCCAGCTGGTGTGACAGAGTGAGACACTGTTTCTAAAAGGAAAAAAAAATTATCTTGTATTCTTAGGAGCGACAATTCTCCTAGATTTTTTTGAGGTCAGAGCCACTTGCACCATCTTGATACTTGTGAGCTCTTTTTCTTCTTTTACTTACTTTCTTCTCTTTTGCCTGTTTGGATGACTCTATTTGTTATTCCACGCCAGTGGCTGGTGCACACCTCTGTTTTTGTCTTCATGTCTCCCAACATTCAGCCCCTTTGTGCTCATGTACAGAAATCCTTGGCCCTCTCAGTTTTGTTTTACTTGCTAGACAAGCAAAACACTTTTCTTAACTTGGTTGTGACCATACTGTTTTCTACAGGAAATACAATCATCCCTTCCATCATCTTTTAGTATTTAGGGGACTAATAATTTCACATTTCTTGCTAGGAATGTGTGATTCTATATAGAACAGGGCAGTTAGCTCCTAGAAATCATAAATCCTATAAGAGATCTAACATGAACATTATGTATATATTTAACAAAGATTACTCAAACTGTTTAGTTCCATCAATGGAAAATTTCATGAAATTTTTGAAATAGTATAATGGAAAATTTTTGAGTTTAAGGATTCAAAGAAAGTTTCTAACTTGGAAGTTTTTTTGGGGGATATATATTAATATATTGGTTTGGCAAGTTATATGTAATGTAAAATTAGCCATTTCAACCATCTTCAAGTTTACAATTCAGTGGTATATAAATTCACAATATTTTGCATTCATCATTATTTATTTCCAAAAGTTTTTATCCATTCAAACAGAAATTGTGTACACATTAAGCAGTAACTTTCTATACCCCTCTCCACCCCAGCCCCTGGTAATCACTAGTCTACTTTCTGAGTCTATGAATTTGCCTATTCTAGATATTTCATATAAGTGGAATCATACAGTATTGCATCTGGCTTATACCACTTAGCATAATGTTTCAAGGTTCATCCATATTGTGGCATATATCAGAATTTCATTCCTTTTATGGCTGAATACTATTCCTTTCTATGGATATAC
>CAUYRT010101262.1:0-22674 GCA_963574885.1 Lepilemur ruficaudatus | reverse complement strand
GGTTTGCATGTTCTTTCATGATATTAACAGAAGAATCCTCCTGTCTGTCAGGGTCTGGGTTAGGATTTTCACAGATACCACCTTCCTGAGAAGGTGTCTGCTCAAGGCTGTCTGCTTAAGTCCTAATTCTAACCCAGTGGCTTTATAAAGCCCAATTTCAATTTCAAGAGCCTATAGTGTAACAGGGAAATGCGTATACCCTTTTGTTTCATGAAACATGGGTGATTGTGTATTCTAATTGCCTCATTTTAAAGAGATTATGTGTGGTTACACAGGTTTCTAAGGGCAGACTAATAACTAGAATCCCAACTAGTTTCCTTTATACTCAATAACGTATGTAGTTTGTTTATTCACAATGACAATACTTGTTCAAGAAAAAAAAATAACTTAAAAGTTCAGCAAGTCTTCAAAAATCAGAAAAGAGACTACTTTTAATTCTAAAAAGTGAATTAAGGAAAACTCTAATCCATTCTTCCTTTGTGTTACCAGATTAACCTGTGCAGTTTTCTTCACAATGGGAAGGGCTTTTTCATTGGCTTATTTTCTTTCTGTAGATAAGGTATCTCACCAGAGCCCAGATTGTTTTATCAAACCTTCTTTTTGTCTTAAACATGAAAATTTCCAAGGAACACCCTAAAAAATTTCAATTCAGGAAGATGCTCCTAAGATTTTAAAAAATTATGTATCACCAGATGATTCTGATACAAGAGTACAGAGAATACTTGGAGCAACTTTGCTCTAGACTTAAAGCTCTACCAATGTCTAAATCTAGCAAATCTCATTCACGTGAGCACTTGGTGATGAGCACAATATTTTTCCAAGTGGAAATCAGTCATGTGGTCAGACAGGTGATTTGACAATGGGATAGAATATTTTTTAGGTGGGATGTATATTGTCACACACATAATAGGCTCTAAATCAAAATTTGTGGATAAAAGATTAGGAATAGGCTTTATCAACCACATAGAAGCAGTTTCTTTGTCCAGTCTATTGTCCTGGGTGGATGAAGTTTACTTTATCGTGAGCTTTGAAATATTCCCTCACATTGATTCTAGAATTCCTGGTTCTGGTTTCTTTCCATCTGTCAGGTAGGCAAGCAGTTCTGAAGGTTTGTCATTTTATTGACAATTCAATTTTTCTAATCTCTGGGAGATATAAAGTGGAAGATTGGATATTTTGTCTGTTTTTCTCTTTGCATATTTAAAACAGAGTTATACAGAGCCCCATAAAGTATGGAAAGGGAAGAAGACAGTGGAGCTAAAAAGACTAGGATGTAAGTTTTATACCTTCTATTTAGTGTGAACTTGGGAATGTTCATTTCCTTGGTCAAGGTAATTCCATTTATCTTTTTGAGTTGGTGTAAGATGCAGGAGGTAAGGTATTTTCTGGTGATGCTCAGAATGATACTTGCTCAATGAATATTTAATTCTCTTCTCTCTTCCTGTTTCTCCACCATGTTGCTATCTGTCCTCCACCATCAGTCATCCTGACCTCATTTAACAGAACAAACTTATCTAACATGTGTAGAAAATTTCTTCAATTATTGATTAATTGTTCACATCTATAGTATTTGGCCTCATGGCAAATGGGATAGTATGGCAGAAACTTTTAGTGGAACAGCATATGAACAGAAATAAATATGTTTTGGAGGCAGAGCTAATACAAACAGATGTTGGGATTTGATACAGAACGTGAAGCAGCAGGGATTGCATGAGGATAATTGAAATGGGATACTAAGTAGGTATTGGAACCACTAAGTAAGATGAGAAAACAGAAGGAACAAGAGTGTTGGAAGGGAACAAAACAGAATCAAGGGCTATGTCTTAGATATGCCAACTTTTAGATTCTCATTGTATAACAATGTAAAGATGCCATATGGTGGTTGGATACATGTGTCTGAAGTTCGAGAATAAGGTCAGGGCTAGACATATAAATTTGGCAATTGTATACACATAAACTATATACAAAGCCATGGGGCTAAATAGGATCATGCTGGAGAGAGTGCAGATACAGAAAAAAAGAAAGACTTGTACCCTAGTACAAAACCCTGGTTATTCCAACATTTGGCAGTAGAGTAATGGAAGAGGAGCTGGTGTAAACAGGCTGGCAAGGGGGTCCAGAGAGGTAGGAGGAAAACGAAGAGGAATTCACAAAAATAAAGCATTTCAAGAGGAGAACAATGCTCGAAGGTATTGAGAAGTTGTTGCATGTAGCACCACAGAGAACAAGGATAACTGACAAATGCAGTGTCAGTTGAATGGTGGAAACAAAAGACCACCTTTGGGGTAAATCGAGGAGAGAATATGATTGTCATTGATTAGACGTTCTTTTGCATATGATGAGATACCACAGCAGAAATACCAATCTGAGAGGAAAGGACAGCCTTATAAGTTTAGGAGGCCAGAGCCTCATCTGTTAGGCAACTGGGGTTTCTGCCTTATGGTAAGTTTAAAAATCTTTCCTGAACTTTAATTCCTGTAAAAGGTTATAAGGTTGAGTCACAGGTTACAAATGTGTATGCCTGTGTTTTCATATGACATAAAAATAAGTATCACTAGCTGTTTTACCTTCTGCCTGACATCCAAGTGGCACAATTCCAACTTGGTCTGCAGAATACAAAGGCTAGACTAGCATTTCTCACATTCTGGTCAAAAGCCTTGAACTGTGCTGGCCCTTCTGTGGCTGAGAAAAGTCCAGCCTCACCACTCCCATTACAGAAAGGAATTGAAGATGAGAAGGAGAAGCCAGTGCTGAGCTGCAAGTTAGGAAGAAGAAGAGAGCCCAGTTACATTTGCGCTTTCAGATCAGAGTCTTATTTACATTGAAAGAGAAAAGGAGATTGAATTTACACAAATCAAGAAACTTGAGTGGTCAAAAAATTGTTTCCTAATCTTCGTGGCTGTCGTCTCTGTCTTTACATGTCTATGAGTCTGATGCATGATTGGATTTTGTTTTATTACTAGGACGCGAGAGCTACAGAAAAGATACGTTTGTCAGGCTGCGGTGGCTGTCTGTATTTATATGGGTTGAATTTTTCTTCTGATGGGAATGAATAACTTACAGTTAGGACAGAATATAGAACTTCTTGTCTCTAATTCAAATGTTTAATCTATTTCACATGCCCAGGACTAAAAGAAACTTAAAGCAAATGAGACACAGACAAAAAGCTCATGCTTTGTGTTTGTTCAGCCTTTCCTTACTTTTGATTGGCTCGGTATTTAGGAAAATATCCTTCTAACTTTGGCATCAATCATTACAACTAGTTTCATTGCTCCAGACATGTTCTGTTATCCCATTTCTATGCTTTCAGGTCATGTTAGCACCGTGGTGTAGACTTTCCTTGTCCCTGCTTTCTTTGAAATGTAGTGAGGCTTTTCTCATGGTTTTATGTGTGATTTTTATAAATAGTTCACATATACATGAAAATGATATATAATCTCCAACTGTCGGGTACAGTATTGAAGATATATAATAGGTATTATATATATAATTGTATTGTTCATAGCTTCCGTATTTTTACTAATTTTGTTTATCAATTCTTGAGAAAGGGTTATTAAAATCTCCCACTAAATTTTTGGTTTTGACAATTTCTTCTTGTGGTTTTATCACTTTTTACTATATATATTTTATCACTTTTATTAGAAATTTTAAGTTTTATATCTTCCTTAAGAAATGGAACCTCTTATCAATATCTGTGACCTTCCTTATTGTTAATAGTTAATAATTTGTTTTGCCTTCAGGACAAATGAGACTGATGTTATGATACCTGTATTAGACTTTTTAGGCAGTGTTTGCCTAGTACACATATTTTTAAAATCTTTTCAAATGTCCCTACCCTTGTTTTATAAATGATTTTAGTAATCTAACTGAACTAAAGAAATTAAATTTTGACATTGTGATTATTGATATGTTTAGATTTATTTCTATAATCTATTAATAAAATATCCCTTTCTATTTTTATTATTTTTGAATGTATCACTTTTGTCCTTTCTTATTGTATTAAGGTAACACTAGTTTATGCAATAGATAAATCCCAAATTCTCAGTAAGTTAACACAGTAGAAGTTTTTTTGTTTTGTTTTGTTTTGTGTTTAAATCTCTCATGTCACATCCCAAAACAGGTGCTCCTGGTTGGTGGACTTTCTTCTACGTGGTGATTTTGGGATTCTACTTTCTTATCTTCAACTCAGGGTTACCAGAGAAGGGAAAAAGGCATGGAGAATTAGGCATGATAGTACTTTATGAATCCAGCCAGGAAGCAGTCTATCACTTCCACATGGCATTGACCAGAATTTTGTCACATGGCTACAACTGAGTGGTGAGGGAGGCTAGATAATGTAATCTTCCCATGTGTCCAGAAGGTATAATAAATACTTAGGCAGTCTCAACCACACATGCCTGTTTCTTTCTTTCTTTTTCTTTTTTTTTGAATTTCACTTCTCCCCGTATTCCATACCTTCTTCTATACTCATTTGAAAAGTATATACTCTATTTCAACTCTTCTATTTGTTATCCTGTTTTTTAATGTACATATATAACTTCCCGACTCTTAAGGTCAATATCTTTATTCTTCTCCCAAACAATGCAATGACTTTAGAACTTTTTAACTCCAGTCACTTTCCATACCAATCACTACCCAACCAGGACAAAGAAACTACCTGGTAGTTGGAACAGAAAAAGTTTAATATAGAAAAAGTTTAATACAAAGATTATAATAATAGATTAGAATAATGGGACTTAAATTGTAAGCATCAAGAAAGACTCTGGAGAATGCAGGAATTGCAGATATAAAGAACACCCACTATCCCCGAGACTGAAATAGAGCACGCAAACAAGTGGCTTGGGCTGAAACCTTGTTGGAGCGAGTGTAGTTGTAGGAGAAGTCACTGAGGTGCCTCACTTGTGGGACTTGCTGGAAACCTACCCTCTGGGGTGCTATTTGAAGGGAGTTGCCATGTCTTGGAACTCATTGCAAATCACGCAAAGGGTTGTAGAGGCCAGCTGTGCATAGTGAGGTGCTATACTTCAGGAATCATAACAAAGTCACCCAAAGGATTGTTTCTGGAGGCAATTCCAATGTTGGTGCCTGGCATTGGCATGTCACAGTGGAGTCATGAAGGTACCAGAGGAAACAACTGGCTGCTGACAATGCTAACCACCTCATGCTGCAGGAACCCAAATCTAGAGAAGCTACCCTTTGTAGAAGCCAAGTGCTGAAGAAACTGTGCTCTGTTGGTGCTGAGAACAGGGGGAAGCTACAGTCTACAGAAACATGGCAAGTAAGGCACACCAGAACAAGGAAGAGAAGTCCGTTCTTTCTTTTGCATCCCTCCTGGGCCTTCTATTGACAAGGCTTAACAATACACCAGCTAGCAAAGAGGAAATAGTTATAAAGCTCACATTCATTATCACAGAACATAGGAGAGCCAATTTAATTCAGAGAAGCAATAAATTGATGACTCACACAAACCCATTCTAACTTATGTGTTATTTTTGCCCATGATTTTAATTCTGTTTTTTAAGCTCCCCAAATCAGACAATTACGATTTTATTGTCTTCTATTTTATTTATTTTTTTAGTTTTCTGCATGTTTTGATAGTTTCTTTTTTTAACCAGTATTTCCACCATTTCAGACTTCCTGTGATCATTTTTATTCTTCATGAAACATGTTTTTTATGATCCGAAGCTCCATTTTAATAAATTGTTTTTATTTGTCTACAATAGTCTTTATTTCTCCTGCATTCTTCAAATATTTCTTTGGTGTTATCTCTCCCTTTTCTTTCTGAGATTCTAATTACACATATATTAGACTATATGATATTGTCCCACAGCTCTTGATTGTTCTGTGCAATATTTTGTTTTACTTTTTTTCTTTTTTTTGTATTTCAGTTTGAGTAATTTCTGTTGACCTAACTTTAAGTTCACTGACACTTCCCTCAGTTGTGTCAAGTTTATGGATGAGTCCATCAAATGCATGCTACAAATATTTCCATTTGATTCTTTCTTAATTTCCATCTCTCTGCTGAAATTAATCATCTGATTTTGTATGTTGTTCACCTTTTTCACTAGGACCCTTAATATATTCATCATAATTATCTTCAGCTCCCTATCTGAGAGTTCCAACATTTGTGGCATATCTGAGTCTGATTCTGTTGTTTGTGTCTTGATAGTGTGTAATTTTTTACATATTCTTTGTATGCCTTGTAATTTTTTGTTTAATGTTTTGTTGTATAAGACAGCAGAGATTGAGGTACATGGTGTGTATTCCTGGAAATTGGTGCACGTTTTCTTCTGCTGTGTTTATACTGTGGGAGTTAAATTAATCTAGACAGGAGTTGAACTGGGTTTAAGTCTTGTTGTTGTTAGGATTAACTTCAGTGAACCAGAGGCTTCTAATTCCTCAGTGTGACTTTGTGATTAAGGTAGAGAGCTATTTGCAAAAGATTTTTCTTAATATCTTTCCCACCTTTACCTTTAGGTTTTCCTTTTATGTACCTCACCACAAGGTCTCTCTGCATCCCTTTGTCTCTCTCCTAGCAGTAGATTACTGTTTCTTATTACTCAATACTTATTAATGTGGTGGTTGTAGTGGGTGGGGACAGGTGTACATTGTTCTGGTTCAGTCTTAGTGACAATCTCAGTGTGTACCTAGGTCTGGATGAGAGGGACCTGCTTAGTAATCTTGCCTCCCAGTCAACTGTAAATGATCTCGAATGTTCTGGGACCATAGCATAATCCTTTCCATCTCCCAGAGTTAGAACATTTTCTAATGGATCTTTACCTGTGCCCTAAGAGTGAAAACGTCTGCTGCCCTTTTCCAGTATCTCAAAGCTTTTGTTCCTTGGGGAAGATAGACCAGAAGCATGTGGGTGGGGTTCCATGCCTTCTCCTACCTTCCCACAACCACAGTTGCTACTGTTCCCCTTCCCCAGACCTATGCCATGAGCAAGGCTTTCTCAAGACTCTCATTCTTCCCCTAATATTTCTTCTGAGCTTCCAGTGAAGTCTGTGATCAGCCTACGAGTCACTGTAAATTCCTCCTTGTGTCTGTAGCATTCAGGGGTTCTATATTCTCATGCTGGCTATACTTGGCATTTACTGATTCATTAAAAAAAAATTGTTGAACTCATCTTAATGGGTTGAATGGCATCCTGAGGCATCTACCTCAAAGAAACCAGTCCTTGTGTCCCATTTCTTAGAAAAGAAATTCTTGTGTCTCATTTCTTAGGTACTTGTATTTTTTTTAGATTTTTGGTTACCTGATTGCCTTGCAACATCTGTTCCATGAGAGCTTTGAGCAAAGTTGTGAATTTACCATTGTCCTGTGAGTTTTATTGTTATTGTAAAAATGGGAGGGACTGTTCTTTTCCAGATTTCTACACCGTAAGTGGAAGTTACAAGTCTCACCTTTGTTCTTGGAAGATAGTTTCCTTGTACATAGAATTTTAGGCTGACAGTTATTTTCTCTTAGCTATTTGAAGATATCATTCTTAAATTAGAATAGTCTCAGAAATTCTTGCTTGTAGTTTCTAAGATTATGGCTAAGAAACTAGCTCTCAGTATAACTGTTATTCATTGATGTGATCTTTCTTTTCCCTTTGATTGGTCCCTGTGGTCTGATTGATTGTGTTCCCCAAAATCAATATGTTGAAATCCTAACCATCATGGTGATGGTATTGGGGGATGGAATTTCTGGAAGGTGATTAGGTTGTAAGGGTGGATGACCCTTGAACAAGATTAATAACCTTATAAAAGATGCCCAAGGGAGCTTCCTTGCCCTGTTCTACAATGTGAGGACATAGCAAGGAGTCAGCTATAAACCAGGAAGCTAACTGTTATCAGACACCAAATCTGTTGGCATCATAATCTTGGATTTCCCAGCCTCAAGAACTGTGAAAAGTGAATGTTTATTATTTATAAGTCACCAAGTTTATGGTATTTTGGTTATAGCAGCCTGAATGGGCAGAGATACCTTATAGCCTTTTATATTCTACAATTCTATTAATTTTATTAATAGGATTTTATTAATTCCACAATATTATTACTATATATCTTCTTATAAATTAAATTTTATTTTTCCTGCCTATGTTGGGATTCTAGAATAGTGTGTTTTTCATCAACTCTGAGAAATTCCTATCCATTGTCTTTCTTTATAAATATTATAGCTTACTTATTATCTCTGCCTTATAACTTCTTTTATATTTTTTTATTTTAACATATTTTGAAAGATTTTTGTCATGTATTTTAGGTGATTTTATTAGATTTAACTTTTAGTTCACTACTTCTCTTTTTTGTTGCATCAATTATTTTGTCATTTAACCTAGCCTACTAACTTCATAGGCGGACGGACATATAGACAGATAACATATAATAGAGTTATAGATACATAGATATCTATGTAGCCTGGATTAAAATTATACTTAAATAGCCTGGATTAAAATTTCGTTCCTCCTCAGTATGTTTGCATGTGTCAGCCAATTCAATCACCCAGTGGCCCTACTAACCCAGAATTACCTTAAACTAAATTTCCAGCTTGTACTTTTTGGAGCCATTCAGGAAATGTAAATTTCGGCCTGGAGCCTGCTTGAAGGTAGGTTTGTAGTTGTGAATCCTCATTAGAGTCCTTTCCCTGTTTCTTCCACTCTACTCAAAATCAAATCTAAACTACAAACATGCCAGTATTCCTGAGGTGCATCTTTATTCTTGTTTATATGTTGAATATGTTGTTGTTTAAGAAAACTATTTTATGCAGATTATTCTTTCTTTCTTTGTGCAATCCTGTGCCTTGCTGGGCCGCCACGCTTGCACTTCCCATTACTCAAGCTCTCCCCAAACGTCATGGCTCTAGGTCCTCATTGATCAGACGGTAAGTCTACTTAGCTTCACTATCTTTTGTGGATTTATGCTTCCCTGGTTTCATGCTGTCATCGTATTCTCTTGCTTTACCCTTAGTCCAGCCATATATCAAAAATATATATTTTAAAAGATTTCTTTGATGTTGAACAGGGAGTGATTTCTCCAAACCTCTAGGTCCATAACACCAGTAAAAGAAGACTCCTCTTTCTTGCTTACTCAAAAATTTCTACTCATTTTTTCAAGGGCCAGTTCAGATGGGACCTCTTGACTCTGGTACCTCTAGTCAGAATTATTTTTTCCTTTGTCTTCCAACTAACATATTTCTCTTAATTTTATGATTTGTGGCTCTCTGCCTTATAGTAAAATCTGCTATTTATATGTCAATATCTCCTTCCCATAGACTGACTTTGGAAGGAAGGAAGCTATATTTTGTCACCTTTCTTTCGGAAAAGGCAATGGCACACAATAAGTGCTATTTATAGATTTGGTACTAGCAGATGAAAACTCAGCCTAAGAGATTCAGTGAGCATCCAATTTATGTTGTGCATGCTGCTCAGGGCTGAGGAAATTGAAATAAATAAAACAAACTTTTTAAAAATAGAAATCACTCTTTTATTCTTCAAGATAAAGTGTGTGGATGAGGAGATATAGAATTTCCTTGGATAAGAAGAGGGTATGTGAAAGGAGGGCTGTGATCAATGAAGCATTCAGAATGGATTATAAACAAGGACCCTGGGGGGTCATCTCTTGTATCATGTGTGCCAGCCATATTCTTTCACAATACATCATTGATATAGGACTGGACTAGATGGGCCAAAGATCATTCTCATCTGTGCACACATGTAGGTATGTGATATTATAGGCCAAGAAGAATTGTTATACTCTTATCTCAGCAATCAGAAAAATATCCTTATGATTATGGAATAGATTATTTTTTACTAATAAGAATTATATAGGAAATATCTTACTTTTATAAATAATGCATTCTTAATGTGCATCAACATTACATATTTAAAGGCTAAATAATAAACTTACATGTTATAAAGGTAGGAGCTAGTGGATCCAGGCATAGAGAGCTAAAACATCCTCAATTATATTTTTCCTTTTATACATATTTCAGTGATTTATTTTTAGAATTTCAAATACGTTCTTGTTTGTTATCTTCTTATTCACCACTGAACAAACACTTGACTGGCATAAGCCCAATGATTGTCTTGTTGATTTACCACTTTTGGCTCTCAGATTGATTTCCATCTTTGGCTCAACTATATTAGGTTTGTGAGATCTACACTTCTTGTATCAGCATTTCATCTTCCATTTGTTTTTATAAAATAATGAAGACAGAAGGCAATAAAATATTCAAAACACACAAACACTGCTGTACAAATATCCTGCCAAAAGTGTACTGCTGGTTGGCAGTCAGAAACTCTGTGTGTTACCTGAACACTTTAGCTTATCAGCTAGGCATGAAAGGACAAATTTACCATATAAAACCTTGCTTGGAATGTTGATGTATAATGTGCAAATGAATGGATTCTATGAAAACAGAATGAACAAAATTTAAGGACAATCTCTAGCTAGAATTAAGTCTCTTCTTTGACTTGTGCATGAAGCAGAGTGAGCATCATATTGCTGGAACTGTGAATTTCTCTTAAGGAGTATACCACATCTGAAGACTTTCTGGGCATCTAGAAAGAATACTACTCACAATTGCATGTCAAGATTGACAAAATAATAATGAAAATGTATCAAAATATTGACATCTTTGTTCATTTAATTATTTTGGAAGGGTATGTTTGTAATTTCACATTTATAGAAAAGGTTAAAGGAATTTGAGATTGGAAAATGGTAAGATTCTCCCCACCTTCTCTCTAGGATTTCTACCTAGGTTACAATTTCAGTCCATGTGTATATACTCCTAGACTTTCCTTTCCTTTGTGTGAGCCCAGGAAATATTAAGGTTCCAATAAGCTTGTTTGTCTAGTTCTCAGATTCTCCATTCACCTTTTTTTTTTTTTTTTGGCCTAGTGACTTTGAGCTTTCTTATTTCCCTTCTCAATATAATGCCCTTGGGGAAGGGGGTATGATTCACTTTCCACACTTTCATTGAACTCAAGTTGGTGTGATAGTTTTCAGGATAATTTTCTAGCTTTATTTCTCATCACCAAGTAAAAGTAGTTGAGGAATTTTTGTTGTCAGCAAACAAGAATGCAAATTTGGGGAAACATTATAAGTAGATTTATTTGTGGCTGTGGGAAGACTCCTCATCCCTGGACTTTATAGCATGTAAGTGGCTACTGGGTTCCAGCAGCCGTAGGGACCGATGACCCTGGTCAACTTTCCTCTTTACCCTTCTTGCATTGGCCTCAGGCTTGACACAGTGAGGACTCTGTGATGTGGTCTGTAGTTAGATTTAGGGACATTTTTTTCAACCACCACTCCAAATAAATAATGCAAGGAAATATATAGTCTCATGAAGAGACCCCTGGACTATAAATCAAAGTACTTGGGTTGTGGTTCTTGTTCTGTCATTAAACTGGCATGAGATTTGGGGCAAGTTATATTCCATCTTTGAACCTTAGTTTCCTCATCAGTAAAATTAATTATATAGGACTAAATTGGTGGTTTTTAACTTAGAAGCACATTAGAATCCACAGCTTTGTAAAAATGTGAATACCTCTACAATAATCTGAATTAAAATTTTAATTAAGGGAGAAAAATATGAACACCTGAAGTTTACCCCCTGGGCATTCTGATTTAGTTTGAGTGTGGGGAATTTGGTCATCAATACTTTGAAAAAGCTTGCTGGGTGATTCCACTGGAAAAAGCTTGCTGGGTGCAGCCACTGCAGAGAGCTGCTGGACAGAATGACCCCTGAAGTCTTGTTCAGGCAGACAGTGTGAGATAAATGTTTAAGAGAACAATCAGTGGAGTCAGACTGAGCTGAGTTTGGATCCCAGCTCTGCCACCTCCAGGTTCCATGAGCTTGGGCAAGTTATATCTTCTTTAAGTCCCAGTTTCCTCATCCTTACAATAAAGATAATACCTGCCTCATTGGGTTGTTATAAAGAGTTAATATAATAATGAATGTAAAGAAAATAGCTCAGGATTTTGAATACAGTATGCATTTAACAAACGATGATGGTGAGGAGGATACTTACAATGATGAAGCTAATACACACCTTACTGTGGTATTGACTCAAGATTATAAAACAAAATATTATAACAAAATCAAGAACCAAAACAGCCTCCTGCAGATCTCTAAACTTAGTATATCCCATGAGTGCTTCTTGGATAACCAGGGACTGTGCAGTCAGTAAGTGGTGCTAGAAAAGAAGGACAAGTAACAATAACAAAACGAAATTTTCATCTTCTATTGTTCACAAAGGTAGGTTCCAAGTGGGCGAAAGACCTAAATATGACAAAACAACATTTGAAATATTTAGGAAAAAACAGGCATTAGGATAGAAATGAATCTTTGAATGCAAAAGGATAAGTCACAATAGAAAGGATAAAAGTACTGACTACTGTAAAATTTAACACTTCTATATTCCAACAGTACTATACAGTTAAAAGATATTTACTTTATATATAAACAACAAAGATATAATAATCAGAATAAATTCAAATCTTTACAAATCAAGAAGACTAAATAAAGAATGAGGAAAAAAATGGGCAAAGTTTAGGGATTATCAGCCCATAGAAGTAAAAATAAGCAAATAAAAAGATATAAAACTTTGCTATTTATAAAGAATTGACAATTAAAACAAAACAAGATGCAAATGTACATTCATCAGATTGACAAATTTTAAAAATCTAACAATTCTATAAACTGCTGGCAGAAATGCAAATTTCTGTGACACCTTTATGAGAAACTGTAGCTTTTTTCTATAAGGAGACATAACCAAGAGTGATCCCAACAGCATTTGAACAGACAAAAATTGGGACCAACTTCAATGTCATCAGCAGGAGAATTGATATATGAGTTGTGGGAACAATACAAAATAATACTATTTAAAAATAAAAATTAAAGGTGTGGGTGAATTTCATAAATAACATTTATTTAAAGAAAACATTGCAGAAAGATATATGTAGTGTGTTACCAAAAATACTTTGAATAGTCCATTGACAATGTATAAATCGTGGTCAAAAGAATACATATCAACTTCAGGTTAGTAGACAGGGAGATGGAAAGAAAGGAAGGTTAAGATACACAGAAGGACTATCAATTTCTTTTCTAATTATTTCTGTTTTTAAAGACTTGAAAAATATGGCAAAACATAAAGATTTGCTAATATCAGATTGTAATTACAGAGTTTTTAAAATAGTATGTAAATATATATTAAATATAAAATATATAATATCTACCCTTTCATCTGGGTGTCCTTATCAGCTATCCCTCTAAATCTTTGTACTGCTGTAATTGTTTTAAAATTTGATTGTGAGCTCTCACTGCCCTAGAACCTGTGCTACAACCTTTGTGTGCATTTTCTCATTTAGTCATCATGATGGGAGTTATTATCATCATCCCGTTTGACAGATGAAGAAAATGAGGCTCAGGAAGGTGAAAGAACTTTCTATGATCACAGTACTGTGACTACAAGGTTGGCAGGAGGGCTCCAGAGCCCGTGTTACTAAGCACCACACTTTGGAAAAGATTGAAACTGTTTGAATGTGCAACCAAAGTGTTTATCATGTGAGGTCACTTTCCTTTCTCAGTGGTGGAAAAAAGATGAAACAAATACCATGAATGAGAGGCATGATGGGGCCCTAATGGGAAGACTTAGACACATGTTCAAGTGTAGAGAGAAAAATGGAGGGAAAAAGGCTTGGGGTTTCCCAGGCAAGCCCATGTCTTATTTTCCTCGACTCCTATATGCCATGAATCCCACAAATTTTCTACACTCTCCTTTCCAACCCCCATTATCCTTTCTCTCCATAAGAAGGTTTCCTTCCTACATATTGAAGGCCAGGGTTTGGAGAAGGGCAATTGCAATTAGTACTGACCAAATCATGGAATGTTGTGCCTCATCTCCTTAACAATCAAATCCATTAATCTGAGAAACATCACCTCTCCAGAAATTAAGATAAAACATAAGCAACTAAGTCCAAAGAAAACTCAATTTCCATTTCTAGCATAAGAAGTGCAGGTCAAGAATAAGAGCAATGTAATTAATTTTACTTTCTGTTTCCAGTGAACAAATTGTTCATTTCAGTCCCAAGTCCACCTTTTGGTTTTAGGATCACAGTAGTAATTGGCATTTTGACCTGGTAACGTGGGAAATGTTCAAGTACTTTGAATAGTAGACACTTACACCATTCAAACTTGCATGTTCTGAGAAATAATCTCAATATCCTCCCTAAATTATACAAGTGCCAGATGTGAGATTAGAAGAAAGAAAGAGAAAAGGTTGGAACTTGAGTTACTTCTTCATTCACTAAGGCCCCGGGGACATTTTGTGAGTCTTTTTCTCAGGAACTGAAGCTTCCTCTTAGCTTCATGGTTCCCTTAGCCTCATGTTCCACACAAGGGTCTTCCCCTAGAGCAGCCCTTCTGGTTGTCCATCACACTCCCATGCACTGTTCAACTTGGGACAGGCAGACATATATGTCAGCGATGGGTTTGGAGACAGGAACTTGGGTCACAAAATACCTGATCTCAAAACATGCCTGGTTCAACCCCTCCTGTTTCTAACTTTCAGAACCAGCCTGTCCAGAGGACACACAGACACTCAGCTTAGCTAAGTGTAGAGGATCTCTTTGTGTTAGGGAGGCCTGCGATGTTCCAGGGCTGTCTGTGACAACATGGCTAAATCTATCTAATTCAACGAGGGACTTAGCAGCTGAAAGCCACACACTATAACCAGCTTTATCAGTCGTAAAGGCTGACATTTTGATCTCCATTTGCCAGTTGCCTATTTTTTATTTTTTTTACTTTCCAATTGGTTCTAAACTCAAGAGGAGGAGAAAGGAGGTAATTTACTGAGCTCCCCTCCCTGACATCTTGACACAAAGTATAATGAGAAAGATAAATAAGAAGGGGCAAAATGAGTAAGAGGAGCAGTGAAAACTCTGCAGTGCAGTTCAGTACTCGGCTCTGGGAAAGGCTGTGGGTAGGAGTGAAGCCAAAAAGGAAAACTTAAGGAAAAAAAAAATCCATGTTATTTCAAAATGGCTTATTGAAGGAAATAATAGTAGCAGGAAAATCAATAAAGCACACAATGAAGAATAAAAAGCAATGAAGTCTGGGGTAAAGGCAAAGTATTGTATTCAACAGAAGGAATCATGGGACTAATAACAATTATGTACTTTTTATTATCTGAACAAATAAAATGTTTCCAACTGAAGCCACTGATCCCAATAACTTGGAGTGCTTGAGAATCATAACAAACATTCAGAGCCTTTTCTTTTTAAAGTTAGTTCAATGCTTACAATATCAGTAAAGTGATATTTGCTAGGAAAAGAAGTCACCCCAGAATTATAATGCTAATTATGTCTTAGTATTTTAGTGTTTCCTCAAGAGCATTTCTGAAAGAATGATTTTTTTTTTTTAATTGCTGGAGAGTCAGTTCAGCACATTGGACAGAGCTCTTTTTCCCTGAAAAGGGAAGAACATATTTGAACTTCATCAAAAATATCAGCATGGTAGGAAAATACAAAGCAATTTTCTGTGCACATGACATAGCTTATTCCCTCTGTACCAGATGTGTAGTCTTCAAAGACAAGGCTCTGGGAAGGCTACTGAGAAAAAGCCTAATAACCAGTGCTTGTTCCTGGCCAATCTTGTCTACAGTTGCTCATTTTTTAATAAAATTTTCTGGGAAAACTGTGTATTTCCTAGGACAGAACATAGTCCCCACTGTACCTTTTTTCCTTCCTGTCTATCCTTTGATATCTTTCAATTGGCCCAAATTCCCTGATTACATTGGGAATTAAGCCTCCCTTTCTCTTTGATTTTGTGGCACCAGTTTATGCCTTTGGGTGTCTGCATTCAGCCAAAACCGACCTTCAATGCAGGCAGGAAATTGTCTTGCTTTGATTTTCTAGGTCTAAGGGCTGCACCTCACTGGGTCTGACCCCACTGCAAAACATACCATAAGAAGAGGGTTCTAAAACCTTTGTCATTTTTCTTGAGTAGGAATCAAAGCCTAGCAGGTGAAATTGGTCTATGACATGGGTTCCATCTTGTGAAGATTATGGCAAAGGACCATAGTATTGAAGGCAACAGAGGCCGGTAGCATCAGAGCATCAAGAGGGAGTGGTGAGCCACCAAGAGGAGGGGAGAGTACTCAGAATTTTCTCTGCTTCATGTTTCCTTTGCCTGCAATGATCCTTTCATTTATTCTTCCTGATGGGTTCTTATTCATCCTCAAGGTCCAGCTTAAATGTTCTCTCTTCTGTGAAGCTGTTTTGTATCGTCTCTTCTTCTTCTGTTTTCCTTGCCTTTCCCTGCCCCAGAAGAGGCAACGCCTTCATCCTGTGGACTTCGGTGGTCATGTGCACACATCCCCCTGCTGGGAGGCTGGAAAACAGAGATCATGCTTTACCCTCTTTGTATTCTCCAAGATTATTGGGAGCCCAGGAGATAGGCAATACAGATAGGAATGAACAAACTGATGGACAAATAAATGAATGAACAAACCATCAACATTTGGACTTGGGTCTTCTGGGCACACACCACCATCTAATTAAAGGATGCATCAAATAATTCCTGCCAAATCATTTGCAGGAAACTAGCCCTGGCAACTTTCTTCTTGCCCACCAAAATGTTGGAAATCACATTATTCCTCTCTCCCACATCCATCTCCTCCTGTTGATTTCATGCCCTAAATATCTCTCACCTCTTTCCCCTTCCCTTATTCTAGAGTTTTCCATACCCACTACTCATCCCTCCTGTTAGCATTCTCCTTGGCAACATGATCATGCCTGCCCATGGCACATATCAGTCCCTTCTCCCACCACCCTTCAAACAGCCCCTTTATACCAAGAGTAAAATGAATCTGTTTACAGAGATAACTTTAGAGGGCACTTGCTAACCGTTAGAGGCACATGATATACGACGATAAGTTAAAATTATCTGAGATGTTAGGGATGTTAATAAAATAAATTGGAAAGAGATGTGCATGCAGGACCTTATCGTTCATGATAACATCAGAAGCTCAAAAGCAGACTCCCCTGAGTAACTGAGGGGAACGTTTTACAAGATTAAAACGTTTCAGGCACTGTTGGCTCTGACAATGGCATTAAACAATTTTCCACAAGGGATGGAAATAAAACCAGACCTAATAACAAGGACCCTTACGTGGCTGATGAGAAGATGAAAGATACAACTATTGCATAAAAGATGGTCTTGACATGCAGGAGTGCCAGGCGATTCACAAAATCCTGCATGGGCGTAAGTTTCCACCTGACACTTCAATAACACAAATACCTCATTTTAACTGGTGTTAGCTTATTTTTCCCCTTGGCCTTTCTGTTTCTATTTCTTACTGAAAGCAAATAACCTATTACCAACTCCTGATAATATGTGGTGGTTTTAACTTTAGCTCCTGAAGCTGAGTCGTGGGAACTGGTGAATAAGACAACATTTTTCTTCCCATTCTATTATGAAAACATTCTTGGTAGTTCTCTTATTTCCTGTGCCTTTGAGAGCTCACTAGGGTGCTGAATTTCAGGAGAGACACAAATGTACTTGCAAACTTGGCAATGATTAATCCTGATCTTTCCCGGAAGGGGGAAATGGAGACTGTTTTTGCTGTACAGGCTTCCCTAGAAGAGTGTGACTTCTAACACCTCTGATACGCAATCTCATTGGGTTTAGAAGATTATGTGAAGCTCATTTGGAAACAGTGAAAGGTGCACAGAGGCCTAAAGGCAACCACCATTTATTTATAACACATTTTATTTCAAAAGATTTTAACCGACTGCCAGCTCCTGAGTCTGCATGAATATTTTTGACATATAAATGCAAACTAAGTGACTAATATAAGTCACTAATTTAATACATTCTCACTAAGCTTTCCTAACAATACATCAATAAATTTATTGGTTTCATGCTTTCTTCCAAATTAAACAATCCAATTTTATCTCTTCTGTTTTTATGTTTGGTAATCCTCCTTGCCAATATTTTTTCTTCTTTTTTCTTTTTCTTCTTTCTTCTTTCTTTCTTTCTTTTTTTCCAGAGACAGGGTCTTGCTCTGTTGCCCAGACTGGAATACAGTAGCTTGATCATAGCTCATTATAACCTTGAGCTCCTGGGCTCAAGGGATCCTCAGGAGTAGCTGGGACAACAGGCGTGCCCCACCACATCCAGCCAATTTTTAACTTTTTTGTACAGATATGGTCTTCCTATGTTGCCCGGGCTGGTTTGAAACTTTTAACCTCAAGTGATCCTTCTGCCCGGGCCTCCCAAAGTACTGGGATTACAGGTATGAGCCAACTCCCCTGACCCACCTTGCCAATTTTAATATCAATTTAAATTTTTCAAGAAATAGAGGACACCTGATAATCATCTGGAACCAAATAGTGGGTTGGACGGAAACTCTGTTGTCCACGCTTCAGGCAGTTATACTATTGGCTCCTCACAGAGAAACCCCTAAATGTCAAAGCATAGAAGAGGGAATGAGCACTTTCTTCAGTCCATCATCTATAATAAATGAATCCGATGGAATGCATTGAGAGAACACCTGAATACACCATTAGAAAATGAAGATTTTGAATAATGTAGATGACAGCATCTTTCTTAATTTATTGAGTTAATCAAGTTTAGTACAGTATTGATAGCCCTCTACTGGGAAGCAATTCAATATAGCAAACAGTTGTGGTAGTATAAGGAACTATCCTAGAAGCCATACATATGGAAAGCTGAGTGTGAATGTGCATGCATGATACTTGCAGAGAGCGCCAAAATGTGAGTTTTCCTCTTCTTGAGGTTGCCCTATTAACAATATTCATCAAAATATTCCTTTCACTCTAAAGAATTGAGACTGTGATTTCAGAAGGAAACATCTAACCTGACACACTGTATATGCAACCAGGGGAAAGAAACAATATATTACTTCTCACTGAATAACAGGCATCTCCGTTTTACCCTTCTAGCTGGTGGGGGGGAGGGGCGTACAGCTGGAGTCCAGAGGAAAATTTTCTATTTCTGAATTTTTAGTAACAATATTGTCTAATTCTGAGCCACCTGGGGCTGGTGCCAGGGAACACACGCCCACCTGTAGGCATGCATGATTTGACCCTGCTCTGTATGGGTGAATTTAATCAACACTTTTTCCTCTTCTCCCCAAAGACACCGACCCACTGAAATGGGCAGCAGAAGTGGAAGGACTGGGGGAAGGGTCTCTGGATACACAAAAATCATTTGGAAAGACACAGGTTTTCTAAAACTGAAGGGAATGTTTATTATTTTCTGTCTTACCAGAAGACCCTGGAGTCCACGTTTGTTAACTAGTTTATATAATTGGATGAAAAATAAGAGAGGAGCAGAAGAGACTTGTATTTTAAATAGCTTCCAATCACTGAGCCATAGAGGGTGATACCATGATGCAAGCCGAAGAGAGCTGCCTGGTAACACCCTCATCCCCAAACCGGGAGATTTGAATCTGAGAGCCATAGCCCCAGTGGCATTCTACTGCTGCCACTGTTGATAAACCCAGATGGCACACTAAGAAAGATCACTTCCCAGGCTGACAACAAAGACCTCAGTGGTACCTACGTGCAGAGGTTGGCAAAAGATGCCACGCGGGCCAGGTGTTCACAGCCCATCTCCTCCTCCATAAACAATGCAGGATATTTTATGCTAGCAGCAGAGTAATGACGCTAAGAGACTGAATGATTAAATGCCAGCCTGCCAGCCAGGGTGCATTTGTTTTCTGCTTGAAAAAGCCACTTTCATTTTGTATGACAGCTTTCTTAACTGCAGCATAGCTCAGAAAATGACAGAGAGCGAGTGAGAATAAGTGATTGTAAACTGGCAAACAACTATTTGCTACTATTTGAACTACCATTAAACTGTTCATTCAATTTCTAGTCAGAAGCCATCACTCAGCTGTGGAACCAGAATGTAAGCATTATTTATTTGGTGGCATTACAATGCCATCTAATCTTAGGGAAAATCTTCTAGACAAAAGTCAGAATATCCAAAAATTGCCTTGGCATACAGTGGCAAAATACAATGCATAACCATGGCTTTTTCTCTCTATTCTTTTTCTCATTATTATTACTGAGATGTTTGAATTCCATTCTCATTCCAGTATTACACCCTCAATAATATAATTT
This sequence comes from Lepilemur ruficaudatus, assembly GCA_963574885.1. Taxonomy (NCBI): domain Eukaryota; kingdom Metazoa; phylum Chordata; class Mammalia; order Primates; family Lepilemuridae; genus Lepilemur; species Lepilemur ruficaudatus. Next base: position 2,536 of record CAUYRT010101262.1, on the reverse strand, counting down.
TTTTCCACTAGCTGGGAATTGTTAGCACTGTGCAAAGCTGATGTTTTGTATAATGTACATGGCCTAGGCCTGGCTTTCATTTAGTACCATTCATTTCCCTTGGGAATCTGCTCTTTCTCAGTTTGTGTATTTCCTAAGACAGAGTGGCTCTGCATTGAAGAAGAACTAGAAATTATAAAAATAAGGTCAGTTACTAGGTGTCAGCATACTTTATCTTATTTCAACCTCTTAACAATCTTAATGAGGTAGGTTGTCTGCCCCTGTTATAGACAAAGAAGTTGAGGCTTATCTAGGTTAAGTGATTTACCAAAAAGTTAGAATTTGACCTTGAGTCTGATTGACCCTAACCGCACCCTACCATGGTGCTTCTCAAAAGAAGCTGCTAATGGTATTGCCTATTCCTCCAAAAGGAAAGAAATTTAAATGTTCAAGGAGAGTCAATTAGTATTTCTTGTGTATGTAGGTGGGTCTTTGCTTTTGTTTTTGTGTGCTTGCTTGCTTATTTGTTTGCTTGTTTTTGATTTTAGCTATTTTTTCCCCAGGTCTTTATCCTCTAAAAGTAATGTGGTGTTTGATAGCCAAATTAATCTTGAGTCAAGTTTAGTGTTAGTGAATATATCAGGTTATTTAATATTTTTTGTGTGTCTAAAAAGGATTGATCATACAGTAAATGGATGTCAGTTAGTGTGCTTCATAAAATGAAATGTTTGAGTATATATAACACTGTCATAATAGTTTCACAAAGGTGTTAATTAGAAGGAAAATAAACTTTCTGGAGGATATTTTGGCCACATGTATCACTAGTTCTAAAATTTTATACATATTTTAGTATAATAATTCCATTTTTAGGAATTTATGCTAAAGAAATAAAGATATGCTAAAAATTTTTTCTATGATACTCATTTAAAAAGGTAAAATAGAAGAATCTAACATGGAGAATTAGTCAAATTATTATATAACTATATGATAAAATATGTCTTTATGTAAAGCAATGTTATAGAATAATATGTTTCAATAAATATTCACAAAATATTGATAAATTATTTTTAACATTATATTACAACATCTATTTTTGTGATGTCAATATTTTATATATGTCCACATGTTATTCTTTACATATATGAAGAGAAGTATTATAGCAAAAGGAAATAATGAGATGTGTGTATGCTTTCTCTCCAAATTTCCTGCAGTTCATATGTGCTAATTTTGTAATGAAAGTATTTACCTATTAAAAGTACTTGATTTAGTCTACAGTCATACTTTATAAATTATACAGCAGTAGGTTACTTACTTGGTTTAAATAATGGAAATTCAACAGAGCCCCTTTCAAAAATACAACTTCCATATTAGAATGGCAAAAATCCGAAACACTGACCACACCAAATGCTGGTGAAGATAGGGAGCAACAGAACTTTCATTCATTGTTGGTGGCAATGCAAAAATGGTACAGCATTTGCAAGACAGTTTGGAGGCATTTGGAAGATGATTTGGCAGTTTCTTAGAAAACTGAACATTGTCCTGCTATATAATACGGCAATTGTCTCCTTGGCATTTACCCAAATAAATTGAAAATTTATGTCCACAAAAACACCTGCACATGGATATTTATTCTGTAGCAGCTTCATTCATAATTGCCAAAACATGGAAGCTTCAGTAGGTGAATGAACAAACAAATCACAGTACATGCAGACAATGGGATATTACTCAGCACTGAAAAGAAAAGAACGATCAAGCCATAAAAAGATATGGAGGCAACTTAAATGCATATGAATAAATGAAAGGAGTCAATCTGAAAGGCTATATACTATCAATATATGATTCCAATTGTATGTCATTCTGGAAAAGTCAATACTCTGGAGATGAGAAAAATATCATTGGCTGCCAGGAGTTAGGGAAGAGAGAGGAATGAACAGGCAGAACACAGAGGACTTTTAGGACAGTGAAGGTATTCTTCATGCTGCTACAGTGGTAGCTACATGTCATTATAGGTTTGTCAAAACCCATAGAATGTACAATACCAAGAATGAACCCTAATGCAAACTATAGTTTGATGATAATGATGGGTCGATCTAGGTTCATCAGTTTTGACAATGGTACCACTGCGGTTCAGGATGTCAACAGCGGAGTTAGTTACATGTGTATGGTGACAGGAGGTATATCGGAACCCTGTGCTTTTGCTTTATTTTATTGTAAATGTAAAACTGCTCTAAAAATAAACTGTTAATATTTTTTAGAAAGCCTTAAACTGTTTATTTGCGGGAACGTACAATCACAAATGTAAAGGAAATAGTGCTGATACTCTGCAGAGTTAGCTGAGTGGATCACTGAAAATCTCCGAGATATGGGCTTGAAGGTAAATCTATGAGTTTGAAGTGGAGGTTGAGGCCGGGCGCGGTGGCTCACGCCTGTAATCCTAGCACTCTGGGAGGCCGAGGCGGGCGGATCGCTCAAGGTCAGGAGTTCGAAACCAGCCTGAGCAAGAGCGAGACCTTGTTTCTACTATAAATAGAAAGAAATTAATTGGCCAACTAAAAAT